>JBAJHX010000035.1:7364593-7374720 GCA_037176925.1 Amniataba percoides
GGGACAGAACCCCCCCCCAAAAAAAAAACGGAGTCAAAACACCAGAAAAGAAAAAAAAGGGTTTTTTGGGTTGAAAAGGGACCCCAAAAGGGGCTGTTGGAAAAAAAAAAAAAAAAAAAAAAAAAAGCTGCAATACCTGTCAATTCTTATCTGCACTGGCTGGATACAATTTGATCTGACTTATAAAGCAACTGGACCCATAAAGACCTCATTTCGGCAAATAATCGAAGTTTTAAGAGCTGATCAGAATATTTTGCTGTGAATAGTTTGTATTAAATAACTTAAAAAATGCTGTAAGTGTATCAGAAGTACAATACTCTTTGTTCCTTCAACTATATCAACATCCTAATTCTAGGCAGGACTTTGATATGTAGCGTGTTTACAGTGAAGAAGTGAATAAATTAAAGGTACTATGTGGAGTTTTTGTCAAACTTGTAGTGATTCTTTTACAAGTGGGTCCCTTTTGCTTGTACAAGGATACGGATGATGCAAACTTATGATGCTACAGGACACTCGGGTTGAAGGAAGCCGAAGATTCAGGAGATGATTCCTTGTAGGTTTGTCACATGTGAAATTACCCTTTCACATGGTCATACATTGCTGTTGATGGACACTACGTTCTCATTGGAAGTCAAGAATAACTTCTTCTCAGTACAGCACAGCAAACAACACTGATTTATTGTACACTGGCTACAAGCACAGAAGAAAACATGATTAAAGTATGTATAAGATTAGTGTAGTATACATAATATTGTGTTGTATGGAACTGGGAAGTAATTTTAGTCCTGCTTTACTTTGGTGCCCCAGGAGATTAGATAGTGTTTGGAAAACGTAAACTACATCCATTCCAGGTGGTGCAATAAAAGCACTACAGATTGGATCATCACACATCTAAACGGGAAGCAGATGCACTACAAAACCGCAATGGGGAGATCGAGCGGCTGTCAAATTTGTCAGGAGAGAGTATGTTATGGTTTTTTGATTTTCAGTCACAAGTGAGATAATGGATTTACTGTCAGTTTAAAAAGGACACAAATATTACAGGTACTGACAAGCCTGGCAGTCTATGTTACGGTGTACACATTTTGAAAACTTGGAGCTTTGGAGTATAAAAATACTGTGATTATCATTAGCAGTTGGCTGAAGTGGCACCGTATCAGAGGCACCGCATGTACATACAGACACAGCGACTGAGTAATATGGAAAGACCACATTTCCACTGTATGAGCTTTATTGTTAGAGGACACTTCCCCCCAAGGAGACATCCTGACAAGATGTGCTGTGATTTATGTGTGGGAATGCAATCAACCCGAGCCTCCTCAGCTGAATCATTTCTGGAGAGCTGCATGGACGTGACATTATGGCACACATCCATTGCATGGGTGGACTTTCATTGTATAGATCACAAGGTACATCTCTGGGATTGTAGTCTGGGGGGGGGGCAGAGGGGTGGCTTGATTAATTTAGACCTTCATATAAAACAACGTTCCTTGTCTGACTCACTTCCTGTACAGTATGTAAATACAGTACATTACGAAACAGGGCGAGAAAACCTTTATCTTTATGGTGCTTTCCCAAAACGCTAATAAATAACAACAGAGGAAGAGAGAGAGAGATCTGTAGACGCAAACATGTATAAAAAAAACATTAATAAAAGTAAGATTAATATAAAGCCAGACAGTAAAAATATTGCCTGAAATATTTGACAGAATGTGTTTATCCCAGCCAGAGGGAAGCCTATAACTCATGACACGTAACAGCAAATAATGTGTCCATTATTCTCCACCTGCAACTCTCAACAATGACAAAATCTACCTCAACAACAATATCAGATATTAGTCTAAATATCACATTTTTATAGCTGCACCATTTCATCAGAATTAGAAATATTCGGAATGTCATATAATATTTAAATTCCAGACATTTTTGGCATCTTTGGGTCTTGTATGTAATGGCTGACTCACTGTTAGGTCACTGAGGTTTTAGTTGTTAATTAAACCTGCTTTAAAAATGAACAGTAATAAGCCTTATTTCATTCAGTCGTTTGACTTTAATCATTAAAAGAGCACAGAGCTCACCAGCACATCTCCCTTTTCACCATCATACCTGACCGGCTGAACTACAAACGTGTAACAAACATCATTTGTCATTTATGCACTTTTTAAATGTAAGACAAACTGTATGAATTACAACCCAACAAAAAGCTTAAAAAGTATGTATATTAATCTATGTACATCTTTTAATAATTCAGTTATAAGTAAATGCTGAATTATACTATGTGAATGCACAGAAATAATAAATCTCTAAAGGTATATATGACAAGACCAGAATATATTTAGTATGATTTTAACATGGCCTCATTAATTCATATACTGTATAATGTAGAATGAATAAATGGCATTTTGCAATGAAACACTGCATCAAATAGATTTTCTGCTTGAAATATGACTGAGGACTCTGCTGTGATACAGATGAAACTTGAGAATCTAATTTTGTTTTCCTCGCGTTATGATTGCTTTATTGATTGCAATATATTTGGACTTTTTTTTTCAACTGACTTTTTTTTCGGGCTTAATTTGTTTTCCATCACTCGCCGGCCCCTGTGGTTACAGAAGCTGTCTTGACAGACGTTTCATCATAACACTAATCATCATCTGTCTCAGCAAAATATGAAAACTGACCAAGACATTCGAACACCACGCTGCCGCCTCAGACTGTAACAGCATCAGCTAAAATGTTGACAGGACAAATGTTGGGTGTGTTTAAAACAACATTTCTCATTTTCATCACCTTAGTGTGAACAAACTGTCCTTATTTCATGTGTCTCCGTCACAGATTTTTGTGCTTCTGGTGGTGGTGAAAAGAAACTCCGGGCCTGGCGATGTGTTAACAGCCAGGCTGTCATTCACAGAAGTGTAATCAGTGGGGAGATCTGTCTTTCTTGGAAGAAAAGCTCCCTAATGTGCAGCCACCACTTGCTGAATTTGGATCAGTGTCAGACTCTGTCAAAAACAGATTCCCAGACTCTCCTCATAAATTTACACAAAAACAGCAAGACTTTGACAGAACAGCAGCAGCACTGTAGTTTATTCCTAAAATCAAAATATTCCTAAAATCAAAAAATGTCTCGCTGACTTTATTTGGTTGACTCGATTTTATTTTATCTTGAAGGTTAGAAGTGTTCCAAAGATCACGAAGAGACTGCTTTGGAGGTAACGGGATTAATGTTCATTAAAAAACTGAAAATAGAAATTGTAAATATTTACATTCTTTAGTCGCACAGCTGGGAATGTCTGAAATTATTTAGCCCCAGACAAATAAATTGTGATTGCCACAAAGCATGAAAATATTAATTGTAGTGATTACACCATACAATATTAATGTTTTTATCAGCGCAGCTGAGTCCAAATGCATTAAAAACCAAATGGCAGGAGTGACTGCTTTTAAAATGGCAGGATGCAGCAAGAGGAGCCCTGTATGACAGCCCAAATTACATAAAAGCAATATCAAGAGTTAAATTAATCTGATACGTCAATAAAAAGGTATGTATTTGTCTATTTTGAGCCATGTTTCAGTAAACACAGGGAGTCTTCCTGATCACTTACAAACAGTAATCTGTTCATTAATGAGGAACGCATGAGACAGGAGTGACCTTGCGTTTAAGGTCAGTGAAGGCCAGTTTTCATATGGGATCTCATCTCTGAGCATCAACAGCTTGGAGGTACAGTCACTGATCAGCTTTGTTTACACAGTCACCAGGAGGCATCAGAAATTCATGTTTCCTGGTAACCAGACGTTGGACGATCTCAGTCAGATGGGATCTGACTGAGAAAAGAGAATTAAGTGAAGTGAAGCTAAATGAAATCTGCTGGGCTGCAGGCGCCCAAGGTTTTTATGGGTGAGAGAGGATCTAATCTATGCTAATCAATTTATTCTCTGCTGTCAAATGACATTTTTAAGCAGACTTAACAATTAGAGCATCATGGCAAATGACACACGTGTAAAAGTCCAAAAATCTGTCCACAAGTAAAATCATGTGTAATATGTTTAAATATTTTCACGGTTTGTGTGAATTCAGGCCTACTCCTGCATCCAACTTTCACTGCTTCCGCTTCACAGACATAAACTAAATCACTCTTGTCTATTTGTGTCGCTGTTAACAGCTAATCTGTTAACTGCATCACTCACTCACAGTAACATCACGGAGAGAACAAATAGTGAGGCGTATTTTAATGCAGGAAATGAGCAGCACACACGGAGCCACATGCTGCTCCTTCTCTCGCCGTCTCTGATCTGTTTACATGCTTTGGACTGCTGATTTCATGTCCAACCCCCCTGTCAGAAGAAAGACAACAGTTTTTAAAAGGAGAGCAGTTTTTTTTTTTCTCATGTAGAAAATCGCTTAAAGAAGAACGGCTAATGCTTGACGCTGATAAGATGAGTTGGTAACAGATGAAAACTCATGCATTTGTACAGTGTCTGCACACCACATGCCTTTGCTTTACAGGTGAAATATCGACTTCATGAAAGGCCAGCTCACTATTCTGGAGTTGCTGCATATTACCCATTTAACAATCACGCCTGGATGGCAGAGATAATTATGTTCTCCATCCGGAGGTGAGAGTAAGAAATTTTAAAAGTCAAATTCTCCTGACTGCCTTAATGAGAGCCACACATCTGATTATGTGTCAGTTTTCAAAGGGACTTTTCACTCCCATCATACCATCTGATGTTCTTATTTACCTGTATGTCTTTCATTAATTATTTAAAAGCTGAAGGATAATTATCATACCTCTTTTCTCTTTATGGAACGTTGTTGGGAAAAGTGGGATAAACAGATTTCACAAGCTAATTTCACATCACTGAACTATAACAAAAATCTCTTCCTTCATGGTTCACATGTGTTCTCCAAGGTTTAATCTGAAATTTTGCAGAGGGAAGAGCGTAACAAACAAATCCATATCCAAACAACATCTCCAACATTACAGTCATTTCACTTACACTGAGGGATTAAAGCAAAAAAAAGACTTTAGGAGTGCTTCTTTGATTTGGTATTGTTTAGTATCCATCCGGCATTCAAATGAGGGACCTAAACCTGGTGTCACACACACACACGCACACAGACACACTTGCTTTATGCTACCATGAGATTGGCATATGTTGTTTGGAAATGTTATGTTAACTAAAGTTTTTAGGAGCCTAGAATGTGTGCACAGGACCCTCCGCCTCTGGTATCTCTGGTAAGCTTAATTTAACAGCACTCTTCTTGGGCTGGACAAAAATGTTGCAGATGCAGACAGTTACTGGGTCTCCTCTGAAGTGTATTAGCTAAGTAAATCATGAGTATATACTACACTGGTAATATATGGCACAGCTGTAATTATCCACCTTCACTAAACACACACCACTGGTTAATCCATTCGATAATCTATCATATATGAAATATTAAAAACAAGTATGATTTCCCCGCGTCTTTTCACATACACAGACATGCACACACACTGAGAGAGAGCAAGACAGCAAAATAAACTTATGGATGCCGACTATGGCAAATCAATTTGAAAATGAACATGCATGGCCAGTTCTGTTCACCCATAAATCACCTTGCCCATACAAGGCCATTACTGAGAGCTATTAACTATGCAATAATCAGCCTTCAACTCATTAGCAACAAGAAGATAAATCAACACAGTGGCTGTTGCACAAATGGAGGTCTTATCACAGGAACTCCAGTCAGTCAGAGAGGCAGTAAAAGCTAAAAATGGCACATACAACTGTAACAGCTCTGTCTTTTAAAATAAATGCTGAAACAATAGTAACAGCTCATTGGGGTGTGAAAGTGAAATAGATTTATAAAATAATCTCAAACTGTGTTCCACACACTGAATATTCCTGAAAACTTGAAAAGACCACACTGACTATAATTATAATGATCTCACACATTTGTGCAGTGCAGTAACACATCCCTGTAAAATTACAGTTTTATAGATAGATAGATAGATAGATAGATAGATAGATAGATAGATAGATAGATAGATAGATAGATAGATAGATTACTGTAAAGATAACTGTAAAAAAAACTCAAGTTACTTTGAATTCATATATAAAGAATACATTAATGCATGTTTATGTTTCTGACATAAACGCAAAGGTCATATGTCATATGGAGTATAAGGTCATCAGAATAGAGAAGTAGGTCATCGGGGGGGTTCTGGATTGAGGTTGTGATAAATTAGGTGGAAAATGAGCAGGTTATGTTTGGAAGAGCCCTGGGAAGGTCACACCTGTGCCACCTTTACGTTCAACCCACAGCTCCAGACGGGTGCCGCCAAGCCACGGGCCTGGGAACCAGCCCCCCACCCCCACAGCACTTACTGTTGCATGTCATAATGTTTTCCACACAAAATGACTGCAGTTGCTTGATGATTAATTACACTGAATATGTCTCAATTATTTACACACCAGCGGCAATACTGTAGCAATACATCATCCATCTGGGATGGCACATGTGCCGTGGCACCTCCCTCACTGTATGCATACATGAGCATAAGCAAATAAGAACATTACCCACACGTGCACAAAAACAACTTGTCAGCGACTGCGTCGTCTCCTTTTGCCATACCAACCCTCCCTCCTGCCCTCCCTCTCTCTTTCTCTTACACTCTTGATATCTCGCTATTATGTTGGTGAATTGGAGCTGAAGAGAAAGCGGGACGCCTTGACACAGAGCTGCTAATGCAGAACAGCTACACTAACACGTCGTGTGCACGGTCAGGGATCAGCGAGGGCGAGACGGCACTGAACCTGCACTCAACACATACTCTAATCCTTCCGAGTGGCTTTACAAATACAACAATTCAATGCAAAGACAAACACAACCCAACACAGCTCAAGGAGCCCAACGAAATGTGGAATTTCTCTATCTCTAATTTTTCTTATCTGATGATGCATACTTTAAACATTTCCCTCAGAAGTTATGTGTGTATATATATGTGTGTATATGTATGTATATAATTAGTTAATGTATAATGTAATGTATAACCAAAGGACAGACCAACCTACACTAACACAAACCAAATTTATTTTGCCATCACTGCAGGTTTTACTCTTGTCTGTTTCACTCATCTGGCTGGTTAAATGTCCTTCCACTTTTCACATTCTGCAGGGATGGAGCTGCAGTCCAGGTCACGAAAACAGGTCATTCTGATGTCAACGTTATCACCAGGTGACTGATGCAACAAGGTGCAGGCTGTGGCTTAGTAAAACTGTATAGCTATGTTCATGGAGGCTGAAGCTACAATCCACTCACAAGCACTTCCATGACTTAATAAATGTCTCTAGAAATATCATTTAAGAATCAAATTTCAAGCTCCAAGGGAACTCAATTGACTGAAATCAACTTCATCGTGAATTAAACTAGTATAGTCACAAGTTAAGGAGCAGGAAAACATTCAAGGAGGGCTTACTTGAACTTTTGCAGATCAGAATTTAAGGACATGTGCATCTTGTTCATCAAAAGTTACATCTCAAACTGTACCAGGACTGGATGTCCTCGTCTGTATTTGATGGTGATAGTGCCGCACAAATCTTTCCTGTTATGTCTGACGTGAAGCTAAACAATTTACCAAGTTGAGATATGCTCTTACAGTTATGCTTTTACATTTTGTTTCTACTTAAATTGAATTGTTCCTGTCTAAAATGATAGAGCAGTACCAAAGATTGAGTGGATATTCATACAGGCATGGGTCAATACTGCTGCACACTAACTGGAGTCTACTGCAATCAAAGGAGAGGGCAATGCGTAGCTACACACAGTGAGACAAATCGAGTGAAGAGTCCGAGACAAAGGTGAACAAGGAACCATATTTTTTAAAGAGAGAAAGAAAAGGAGATGGGGCATGAGTTCATAAGAATGAATCAAATCAATCAGCCAGACCTGTTTACTACCTGGCACTGTGCCTGAGAGCCAATGTGAGGGAGTGTTTGTTTCAATCTGTTTGCCAAGCTGCCTGTCACATTGTCTGCAAACACACAGAACTATAAATTGTAAAACATACACAGGAAGGCCTTCAGTGCAAAATCAGGTATCGTCATTAGGATAAAGGAAAAGTTACTTGAAAAAACACAAATGGCACAGAATGTCGACAGAACAATGCTAACACCACGCTAACAAACGCGATCAGCAAGGAGTATTGATTGGAAAAAATGAACTTCATTTAATTACTTTGAAGTGAGCTCTCAATATCTGCACTGATATGTAGCCCACTGCTGTCAATTTATCTCTGCATTGTTTCACCACAACTTTGAAACTTGCCAAGTTTCATTTTCTCATTTCCATAGGAGCGTTATTGCCCGACACCTGATTTCTCTGCGGAGCTGTAATCCAAACAGGAGGCTGTGGTGTGCCATCAAAAAGGCTTTTTGTGGGAAAACCACTCGCCGGCTTCACGGTAACATCGTGTCGTGATTTACAGCATGCTGTTGTAAATAAGATTAGGTCTCCTTTTCTAAATGAATCAGGAGTTACAGGAAGGCATGTTCAGTTAAAAAAAAGTCCTCTGACAAACAAGATCGACTTGTGTTTGTTGTTTGGTAGGGCAGCAGACCGCTAAAAGGTGATGATTCAAACCATCAGCCGAGGAAACAGAGTATGGTGATGGAAAGCTCTTCTGGGGGCTCGGCAGGAGAGACACTCCATTACTGAACTATACCAGGAAACACGCGTTTTAATTTTCTTGACTGTGAAAATCTGATGTTTTTATGACAGATGATGATTAAAAGCACTGAAAGGTGAATCTAAATAACAGTGGATACAGAAATTCTAATGATTTATGTGTCATCTGAACACATCTTAAGTGTTTGTAGCTGTTTGGGTGATACTGGGTGAAAATCCTGTTGTCATAGCGAGGGACAAGGCGGTGGTGAATCTTATAAATAGGGAGTGTCCTGGTGCTGCACTGCACATATGAAGGCAATGACTATCACTGAGTGAACAGGATGTTCTCATCGGTTTCCAGAGGTTACAAATGCAGATGTTGTGTTTGATGTTTGATGATGCAACAAACATTTCAGTTGTGCCTTCAAAAAGTCATGTTGCATTCATAATATACTGTCAGTAACACTCATATCTTACCATTTAGTAGATAAAGTGGACGGTGTATCTGTACACTAGCCGTGTCTGTGATGACTGAAGTATGCATGTGTAAGGACATGTCATTTATCACGGTGCGTTGCTTCCCCAGGCTCTGTCAGAGGCTCTGTGCATGTAAGAGTGTGTGTTTGCACGCTAATAATGGTAGCATATTAACATGTACGTATGCGCTGGTGCCAATCGCATCTGCCTGCAGCTGCCTGAAGGTTCGGTACCAGCTGAGTGACAGCATAACATGCTCCAAAGTCATTTCACAGCTTTCTGTCTAGGAGGGAGAGCAGGTGTGCGTTTGGTTCATACCTCCAGCTAAAGAGATGCCTGTTTGACATGAGGTCATATATGGCATCTTTGTAATGGGCAGAGGGAGAGAGAGAGATAAGAAAAAAGGAACAGATATCAGGGAAACCTAAAATGAAACCCTTTTGCATAGTCCACTGAAACACAACAAGCATTAGGCCAATTTCAAGATTCAAGTAAGTATCCACAAAGAGCAATGAAACTTAATAACCATCTTAAGGAGAGTGAGCCCAGCTCCCACCATCATTTCTCTGCGCTGAAAAAACAAGATAAGATGGAGAGAAGTCCGCTTGGACAGCTGGTCCTGAGGCACAGCCCTCACACAGTCTGGACCAACCGCATTCATGCCAAAGAAAAAGGAAAAATAAAACAACTGCTGGACTGACCCAAGACATTAGTTTGCGTGGTCTGTTTGGCTCATGTGAAGGCTGTCAATCAAACCCTGGTGGAGACTTGAGACCTGGACCGAGACTGAAAAGGAGGACGGGGAAAATCTGCTTTGAACCTAATGAACCTTGTACAACCTCCACTGGCTTCACTGTATTTAATTATGGTCATGCTAATAGAGCAAATCTGAATGTAAGTATGTGATAAAATCAAGGGTGTGTTTGTGTGTGTGTGTGTGTGTGTGTGTGTGTGTGTGTGTGTGTGTGTGTGTGTGTGTGTGTGTGTGTGTGTG
>JBAJHX010000035.1:7407657-7476480 GCA_037176925.1 Amniataba percoides
TATATATATATTAAAAAAAAAAAAAACTGGATGTGTTACTCTGACTTTTGGTACAGACATTCATGTTTCACATATGTTTATGTGGACCATGAATTAACAATGAAAACATTTGTCTTTAAGTTAATATATAAGTTGTATATGCCACTTTGACCACTGATGCCTTAAACAGGCGTCCTAAAATGTGTAAAGGTTTCCAGTATAAACAGAGAAGAGTAACGGAGCAGTTCTATTGTGGTATCACTGCTTCTTCCACCACTGTTGTTGCTTCTAACAGTTTGAAATGAGCTCTTCAGCAGCTCATTTAAATCACAGCACAAATGAGAGAAGTCTAAACTCATTAAAGCCAGCTGAGAGTGGGAAGCATCAGCAAATATTTCAGCGCCGGGCCCTGGGCCCGTCCGTCAAAACGGAGCCGCTGCTCGGTTCGTGCAGGGTCAAACTGACTGCAGGCTTCAGTTTGGCAATCTTTCAGTAATGTGTTCGTGGCTGACAAGATAAGGAGCTAAAAAGCAATCTTTCCCTGGACCTGAAGAAAATCTGCAAAATCGCAGAGCTCGAGAAGCAAAGTGATATTTCATTTCTACAGTGTTTTTCATTTTAGCAAACAGGGCTGCCTCCAAAGAAAAACACTCCAAGTAAAGCATATCAGAATAAATGTATTAGTAGTAAATTTATTGAAAAAGATACAACCAATTAGATGGATGGTTCACGGTCCAGAAATATGTAACAGAACGTTATGGAAGTGCATTTTTATTTTACCTTTTTTTTCCCCATTTATACCTTTCAAGACTTTGCACAACAGTCACTGCTTTACTAACAACATTTAAAAAGACAAGTTGGCTTCTGTTGGCAAAATCATGAAACAAAATTAAAAACAGCCTAACTACAGTAACTACCATTAGAAAACTGGAGTTAAAATTAAACATAAAAAACTTAAAACGTTCTCTTATTTTACAAACTATGTTCACTTCGGTAAAAATGAAAACAAAAGTAAAAACCTTTGTCAGCACCATTTTCCTGGGGGAGAGGGGGGGTGATCTACTCTTTCATTTCAGTAAATTCTTCCACAACTGTGGCAACATATCTGACATGTTAAGATCCTCTTAAACATGCTTAATAAAAAGGTCAGCCAATTTATTCATTCACCTCATTTTTGAGGAATGGTACAGCATCGTCCTATCACACAGTCTATACTCGCTTGAGTGGCAAATCAAAAAATAAAGTCCACTTTTTGTCTTTCACATAGTTTCTGTTGACTCGTCAATTCAAAATGAACTATGGTGGCAAATGTTGGACATGGACTGTTCAAACACAGCAACAAGGATGAAGTGACACAAAGAAGTGGCAACATAATTCAATATCAGCTAATTTTGCTGGAATGGTTTATGATAAATGACCACAAAGGTCAAACAAGTTAAACCCAGCTGTTCGCTGAGGTTGTCTTTGCAAAAGACAACAATACCCTCGTCCCCAACCCCAAAACTCCTTGATCATGACTCTATAAGAAAAGCCATTAAACAATATCAACCAATGATCTTAAAAAAAGACAAAGAAGACAAAATCCACAGTTCTCCTTCCCAGTAAAGTTATGTATGAAATGTAAAGACTGTTTATTGTCCCTGTGACGTCTGCTGTGGGGGCCGTCACTACCCCCTGCTGTTCATCTGACACAGGTGGAACAAAGCAGCAGCAAGTTCGTCCAGGATTTGATTGTGCATCTGGTTCTGTGTAACAACGTTTTATGGGTTCTCAAGAAGGTCGATGGTCCATGGTTTTCATCTGAAGTGGAGATACAGTACAGGTTCACTGATAAAAGTCTTATAGTTCAAGGACGATGCAGACGGGCATCCCCGTGTGTCCGTCAGTCTTTTGTACGTGCAGCGGAGCTTAGTGTGAGCGAGAGCTTTAGGAGGGACTGGAAGGACTGTTGGAAGAGCTGGTGTCCGGTGATGCGCTGGGCTGCTGCTGGTCCTCCGGTGTGCTGTCCGCCTGCAGCGACGCCATGGCCGCTGATGAATACTTGCACTTGGAAGAGCCGCATTCACAGCTGAACAACTTGCTTTTGACTTCCCAGAAGTGGTCTCCGTAGTTAAATCTGACGGGAGGATGGGAAAGGAAATGATTATAGAAAAATACAGTTATTTGATCAAAACTTGCCTTTATCTTACACCCATGGTCAAAAAAAGAAGCAATTCTTGCAGGTTCACAGCATGTCACGCTGAGTGAGACGGGTGTAATAAAGTCTGGATCACAAGCTGCATCAAGCTGTGCGATATCAGGCTTTGAGCTTTGGCGACGAGCCTAATATCATCGTAGAAGGTGAAGCAGAGTGTTGGATTGGCAAAGACCAGAATCAAAGTCTGTGGAGGTATTTATGCACCACAAATCAAAGCTGTTATTTAAAAGTACTGTTAAAAGTGTAATGACATCAATAACGTCTTTTAACACAATAAAATGAGCCTGTATGTTCAAACATGATCAACTGATTAACTTAATGTTTTCACAGTTATATAGAATAGTATAATAGTGTGTACCTGAATTTGACACTGCCCAAAAATATTAGTCTCAACTATGTCTGTTTTTTAATGTGAAAAAAATCAATATCTAAATCTTCATAGTTATAAATTGTATTAATATGCATTTCGGTCGTTAAACGTTAACGTTAAATAAAAAAGAACATCCAGCAACACAGCTGTCACCTTTACTGCGTTCAGATCTCTCAAATATCGATATGGATATCACGACTCCAGCATCTGTCTGGCTGATAAACATCAATCAGAGACTAGATGGAAAAACACTTCAGTCTTACCCAAGTTCCTCTCCAGCCACGATGTTTTCGCTGGCAAAGAAGGCAATGTGTGGGAAACGAAGGTCCTGGTGCGTCGTGAACACTCGACAGGCAAACAAGTTGGGTTCGCACATGTGATTGAGGAAGCGGCTGACGTTTCCATAGAAACGGGCATCGATGCAGTATAGATCTTGCGGCTGGGAGGGAAGACAAATGAAAGACTCAGACGAATAAATGAGCTCCAAGTGCACAGCTGAGAGGAGATTTAAACATGGGAAGAAATCTGAGTTCATGTGAAAAATAACGTGATGTTTCAGTAACAGTCAGAGAATAAGAGTGAAGGTTTGAATTTAGCCTGCTTCCATTTCAAAGCATCAAAAATCTTCATGTTGGTACTTTACCTTATCGTCTAAGCTGAACAGGTAAGCGTCATTCTGCCTCATCTCTGCTTCGGCCTCAGAGATGATCTCACCTACGTACCTGTTGGAGGGCAGGTGACCTGTTAGTGGCTGAATCGTTTGAATGCTGAAGCTGTTTACAACATGTCGAGATTTCATGAGAGTGGAATTAGAAGGTTTTATGTGGGAGGACTGCAGGCCTGAGATACTGAGCTTCAAAGATTTAACATCCCCTGCTGTGAAACCTGAGATGAATTTCCAAATTTTAAAAATATTTAACCCAAAAGGTTATTTTTAATGAAATATATTACACCACTCACAAATTATTTACCAGTGAAAGAACATGAGTAAGTGGATGACTCAATTTGAATATTAAAAAAGAATATTTTATGTAACTGCTTAGTGTTGTCTTTCTTTGCTTAAATAAATTTTTCTATACGTTAATCTATTAACCTATAAAGCTTAATAATTCTGTTTTCATTTATATATGCCCACAAATAATTGGCGACCAGCGTCTTAAATGAATCTTAAAATTATTCATACGTGAAACACTGATTGCATTTCCTAAAGAAACAGCAAACGCAAACTAAAAATGCAAGGACAATTACCTCTGCCTCTAATGATAGACATTTATTTATTAAATTCCCCCAATGAAAATCAAATGAGTTGTCAATTTATGAATTGAACAGTTAAAAAACACAATTATTGTCATTATTTAAGAGACAGTTTATATTATTCTGATTTGTATAGGTATTTTGTGTGAGTGTGTGTGTGTGTGTGTGTGTGTGTGTGTGTGTGTGTGTGTGTGTGTGTGTGTATCCAAAGCCTGATAAATCCTATTCCACTGCGCCTTAGAGCTTGTTGAGACTTTCAATCAGTGAATGTATTCAATAGTTTCCAGACGATCAAATCCTTAAAAACACATCAGTGAGTCACACTGTTGTTCTGGGTACGTGTTCTTTCATTACCATGAACACCAACAGTGCGGTTTATTTGGAGTCGGTCTCGTATACGCCATCCTGCTGTTGTCAATACTCACTAGCAGAGCAATTAAGCAAGTCATTCGCTGCTGAACGTCGTCCAGACAAATGAAATATTTCTCTCTCTGTTAACATCTGTGAAATATAACAGGCGCGAAAGGTTCAAAGAAATGACTGAGCCTTTTGAAGAAACAAAACTACGCAGCACTTTTGGGCTCTAAGGATTTACATCTTCAGGAGGAAGAAATGGACTTGATGGGCTGAGACGCAGAGACAGCAGGAAAGTGAGCTCGTAGTGATAACATTTTGATAAACAGACAACGTTTAGATCAGGAACTTGTTTATCCCGAAACAACCGCCAAAGGAAAAGTTGTTTTTTTTCATGTTAGCCAACACATTTTTTAAATGGCACATGGAGCCTTAAATGTTACCATATAAAAAAAACCAAGTTGTCAAAAATGTCACAATACATTAGCAGGATAGTGACACGTCAACAAAACACCTCAGTGACATCGATGGCACTTCTGAACATGAGACAGCAGAGCGAACGTCTCTCGTCTGCTGGCTCACAGCCTGAGCCGCTACCATCTGGCAGCACATGTGAGAGTAGCAGGTTTTTCAAATTGGGGGGAAAGTGACACAGCGTGCAGGTTCTGTGTCATGCCCAGATTACAAAATACTTTTTTTTTTTTTTTTTTAAATCACTGACAGAAAGGAGAGAAAGGATTCAGACTGTGAGTGCGCTGTATTGTGGTCTCTTGCGGCTACAAACAAACACCCACCAACAGAAAGGCTCAAAGATACAAAGTGAACTGCAAATATGAGCCGTGTTTTATTTGCAAAAGAAAAGACTTACTCGCATATAAACGTCCCCTGTGGTATGTCTTGCAGTGCGCGGACACCCCAGCCCTTCTTACTGGTCCTGAAGAGCTGAAGTCTGGTCCTGGAAGAGCCACGACATCTTTACGTTATAGTTTTATATTTCTACCCATGTGCATCTTTTTTTCAGGATGTGCTGCAGGGCATCAAATCAAAGCTGCATTTCAGCCTCACGGCCTTCATTACGCAAGATCGTTTACAATGAGACTTTTTTGTGTCGGGTTTCCCACTACTGCCAGGGAAGGAACATTTTTCAGAGGCTACTTCTGACATCTGTATTTTGCTGAATGATAACTTTTTATCTAAGTTCAGATGCTCTTTTTCTATTAATGCTCTGCTGAAGACAGTATTTAATTGTACACACACACACACAGATGAATTTTGAGTACCTGAGTCCATTTTGCACTACGCGGTTCTTGCAGGTCCTCCAACAGGAGCAAGCATGGTTACACTCAAAGATGAGAGGAGGCTCCTCACGGCAGAATTCAGGTAGAAGACGACCTTTCTAAACATGCCGGGAAAAAAAAATGTATGTGCATAAATTTCTATGTCCGTCATGGTTACCAAGACAGCAAGATTTCTTAATATCATGATACACTGAGGACACCCTGCTCATGTACTTAATTAAAAGATGACATCTGTACTCACCTTGTCATACCAGCAGCGCAGACTGAGTTGTCCACACATGCAGATACTTGTCGAACAGTCCTCTTTACAAACACAGTACTGTCAGCCGTAGATAAAGAGAGAAAATAATATTGGTCACTTCATACTGCCAAGAATACAGAAAAAATGACTTCCTTTTAAAATACTTCATGAAAAGGGTTTGTAACTCACCTGTAAGTGTGTTATATTCCTGTCGATGTTCATCGGGGAGGTGACACAGTTTTCGGAAATGTATTTGTAGCCGTCAGGATACGGTTCGCTGTCGACAGAGTTGACGCAGGGAATGGGAACGCTCTCCTGCCCCAGAGCGATGTCACTGTGAACAGAGCAGATGCTGGTTTGGGGCTGTCAAAGTTTTCAAAGTCAGGAAAATATGATGCAGAGACACTGACAAAAAAAGGTTGGCGTCAAAACTTTGGTGTTTTGCCCTCTGAAAGGTCTTTTAAGTTATGACTCAATCTGGCCTGTACAGTAGTTTATTTTTCCACTTGGACACATTTTTTTAACTGTTTAATAGGACGCGACAAGTATAAGAGAGTCATTTCAACCTGTGAAGGATTTTTTCCTCTGCTCGGTTGAGCCTGATGTTCTTGGCGTCCCTGTCCCTCCTGTTGGCATGCAGGGCCGCCCAAGCCTTCGAGTTGTGACTGCAGCAGTCTGGAGGAGTCTCTCCCTCGCGGTTCTTCAGGAACACATCTGCTCCTCGACTAAGGAAAAGCCTGAGGAGACCACATTTTAGGGATCATCAACAACATAACACATCTGAACTACTTTTGAAAAAAGAGCAAGTCCTCTTATTCTCAACGTCAGTTCAAATAGCAAGTTATTTAAATGTTCTCAGATGGCAAATGGCAGAACTCACGTGACACAATCCAGCCGATTCTCCCGAGCAGCGATGTGCAGAGGAGAGTCTCCGTGGACGTTGACAGCCTGCAGATCACAGTGGGCGTTCAGAAGCAGCTCTGCGATGTCCACGCTGCCCGAGAACGCTGCCCAGTGAAGGCAGATGTTCTCTTCCTAGAAACAAAACGGAAACAATTACATACAATATCTGAATCTCTTTTAAAGTGCGTGAAACAGAGGAGAAAGACCTCTTTGCCAACCTTGTCCCTGATGCTGATGTCTGCTCCTTTGGACAGGAGCAGCTTCACCTGGTCCACATGCTTGTACTCTGTTGCCCAGATCATGGCGGTCCAACCTCCATCGTCCTGAGGAACGATAATACTTTCAAGCTCAGAAAACTAATGACACTGCTGACTTTGGAAGAAAAACACTGTTGTGTTTTCCAGACCTTAAAGATAAATACACTGAAATGTGAAGCAACACCATCACACACTTGGTGCAAAGGGTCGTCCAAGGAGAGACCATGTCATTACATCACTGCAGTACAAATGACTGCTTTCTTGCAGCAAGGTCAGACATTTCAAACAGACACATCAGACACAGCGAAGTCTTTTCTCTGTGCTAAGTCCAACAGCTGTATACATCTAAACCACTGCCATCAAAGTGCACTGGAAAAAGCATACAGTTTGTCTAAAACACTTACTTGAAGTGTTTAAATGCCATCGAATGATGCCATCCATGTGCAAAGTGTTAAAGAAGAAATACAATACTGGATGTAAAAGCTCTAAATTGAAATCTCTTTACCCCTAAAGACACTGAAATGACAAAATGAAACTCAACTAACCTGACAGTTTATGTTGATCAGTCCGGTAGACAGAAGGTGTTCAACAATCTTGTAATGGCCAGACTTTGCCGCTAGGTGGAGACACGTGAACCCTTCAACGTCCTGAGAACAGCAGAGAGTCTCATTAATGACAGTTCCTCCAGTCTCAATGTGCATGTCCACAAATTTTTGCTCAGAAACCAGTTCACAACTTCATTCCAATAAATTCTAAACTTAAAGAAACTAGATGCAGGTTTACTTTGTGCGTGGCGCTGGCTCCAGCTCTCAGCAGGTATATGACCGTGTCCATGTGGTTGTTTTCACAGGCCTCCATCAGCGGTGTCCGCTGGTCTTCGTCACATATGTCCAAGTTTGCACCGGCCTGAAGCAGCAGACAGCCAAATGTAAAATTCTCCCATTGAGGAACTCGGAGAGGTTGCTGAAGTTTTAAGCATTCAGTTTCACAAGTAATCATTTGACATTTTTAACATTTTAAAACATTAAATTAGGGACCTAATCCTAAAGGATAATCAGTAGAGAAGTCTTACTTGTACAAGCATGTGGCAGATATCTTTGTGTCCTCCTTCAGCAGCAGCGTGCAATGGGGTGCGTTTGTTCTGCGACTCCATCTTAAAGTTTGGATCGATACCATCCACTGGTAAATAAATAGAGACGGAAACCATTATATTTTAAGGCATTTGGATTGAAACAAAAATTACATCTTTCTAATGATCCCAAAAACCCACAAAAAAGGGAAAAGTGAGAAGTGGGGTTAATGTACCCAACATGAGTAAGACTTTCTTGAGCTCTCCCTGTTTGGCCGAGAGGTAAAGTTGCTTGGGGTGAAAACGCAGCTTCTTGGGCCTGATGGAAAAAAACAAATTGCACAAGAAAAACATTTGAGCGGTTGTGATCTCCAAAGTCCAGATGTTTGTTTCTTCAGATGAATAAAGAGACACTCCATTTGTAGAACTTACTTCTCCGTGTCTAGAGCTACCAGGATGCTTTCTAGTGTCTCTCTCGATGGTCCTTGTAAGACCGTATGTAGCGCCGTAGTTCCCGCCCCCGCCTGCAGTGTTGTGGTCCTGGATGACCCGGGAACAGCAGAGGTGTCGAGTCCATGTGCAGAACGGATAGGCAGCGAGCTGTCGGCCCTGCCGCTCATTTCAGCCCCTACAGCCAGTCGAGAAGAGCTGGAGAACAAAGGAGAAAAAGATTAGGGCTCATTATTTTTATTTAGGTTTGTCTATAAATGTTTTATAGACTATAAAGCATTATTTTCTCTTACACAGCCTTTGATAATCATGTCAGCCTAGCTGATAGTTTACCTGCCAGTGGTGGTGTCTGCTCGGCCCTCGGGGGCCCCGGGCGTGGTGGGTCCGTGTACGAGTGCAGGGGGAACAGTGGAGGTGGTGTCAGCCTTGGCAATGGTGACCTCCTTGGCCTTGCTGGCCTCCTCTCCACAGTGCGGACAGAAGCTTTGGCCTTTAAGCACCGAGGCACAAGCACGATGGAAACGGTGAGAGATGCTGACGTCTGGTTGGCACTCCATGAAGGTTCCCTGCACAATGATGAGGAAAAAAGTCCCTTTGAGCATAAACATAAAGCTGACAACATGGGCAGGAAAACAGAAAACACTTTTGTCTGTGCTACATAAGTTTCACTTTATGGCTGCAATTGATGATTATTTTTTTCTATTCATTCATTTGCTGATTATTTCTGGTAAATCATTTATTCTACACAGTGTAAGAAGATTAAGATCCTGAGCCAATGTTAAATACCAGGACTATATAACCACATAAAAAATGTAAAAAAAAAAAAAATAATAATTTAAATTTGTTTGTTTTATCTGTCTGTAAAGGGTAGAGCACAATTTTCATTTTAGGGGTTATCAAGTTGATCCATGTAATGATACTGTGATTATTGATTAAACATTTCATGTCAAACATTTCCTGAGAGTCACGGACATGCTGTGTCTAATTAATAACTCCTTGAGTGACTGTGCACTTACAGCCCTGCAGAAGAAGCCACAGCCAGGGCAGCACTGGTGCTTCACCATGCCGTTTCGGTGGTCCTCGCACAGAACCAGCAGCTGAACGGAGTTGGAGGGACGCATCATTTCGTGTTTCAGTATGGCACCCTGGCAGCGGGTCAGCTGTCCATCAACGCTCTCTGTGGCCATGCACTTCCTGTCGGCCAGGGTGAGAATCTCTCGACTCTTGGGCGTCTCCATGCGGCAGCTGCAGAGCGGAAGCTCCTGAGCCTCCTCTATCACTGACTCTGATGTCTCTGCAAAGACACAAAGTCTCACTTGTTGACCTCAAAAACACTTTGAGTGTTTCAGTTCCTCTTAGTAAAATTGGGACTCAATGATCATAGTTGGGCAGGAAAATGTGGTAATACACCTCTTCAAACTATGTAGCTATACGGATTGTTGGTCATGCTACTAAATACAGCATCAACAACCCTAAAATACACCTGCAGCAGATTTTCAATTACATGAAATTCATCACATTAACTACTACAGAGGAACCCCTGACACAGCTTCTATATAAACTAGACAGCACACTAAAGGGATAGATACGTCATCTGCTCACATCTCTGATTGGTTGAGGCAAAAGACAAAAAAATGGCTAACATGTATACAATGGTAGAAATGGAAATTCAATCAGGTTATCAGGCTATAAAAATCAAGACACATTACATTTTATCTCAGGTGAAGCATCCTGCCTCAGCTATGTAATGAAAAACACTACACTGAACACATCAATGTGTTCCAATTAAATGAATAATGTGTGAAGTTATAAAAAGCATTTAAGATGACCGAAAATTTGTGAATGGAATGGGTCAAATATTGTAAACAAGTTTGATGAGTTTCCTTCAGTGTTCTCACCTTTGTTTTGTGAGGGAAACGGCGCCTCTTGGGGCTTGCTGAGGTTGACAGACTCAGGTGAGGAAATCTGCGTGTATTCTTTCCCGTCGCTTGCCTGGGCTTGACTTGAGGCCTGAGGCTGATCCACCATGTCCGATTCTGAGCAGAACAACAGTGTCCAGTAAATAAGTGCTTCATACTTCATCAAATTCAAGCAAGTCAAATAGCAAGAAAAAAAAAAACAGAAAATGTTTCTGAGTAGCGATGTTATAACTTAATTTCATGTGTGACAAAAAGCTGTGGGCCAATGCAACTAAGAACAAGAATTACTGCCACACAGCAGTATGCCTCCACCAACCAGTAAAGCTGCAGTTTACCACCATATCAGTGAAGACTTTTTGTGATTAAAAAAAAAATACACTCAGTCCCTTTTATTAAATTCTTCAAAGTAAATGTCCAGTGGGAAACATGCTGTCTTCATTTAGTGACTATTTTTATAGCAGAGTGCAGAGGAATGCTAAAGAGCTTTCCCACTTGGTGCAGATTTATCATACGAATTCTTAAGAAATGTATTTTGTGAAGTCACCATGATTTTTGACCTTCAACCACCAAATTTTAATTCAGTTCCTCCTTGAGCCTGACGATGTTTGCGCCACATCTGAAGAAATTTTTTCCTCAAGTTGTTTATGAGATAAAGGTTATAAAAATGGGATTGGCAAATGAATGTACGATCCAAAAACATCATGCATGCTATGACTTTTGCTGGAGGCATACAAATGAAATGTATTATCTATATGTTGCATTATTATTATATTTATTTATCTATTTTTTGTTACTGCCAATTCAGAATTGAGTCATTGAGAAGTTCATTTTAGGATTTAACTGGTCTGATAGCTTTTATAAAAGTGCTGTTTCAGAAAACTTAGCTGCGGTCCAAAGAGGATTCTCCATATTATGAAATTATGAATAAAGTAATGGAGAATTACTCATTACTCAATATGTTGAAAATAGTATCGGGGCTGATGGCAGCAACAGTACACTTTAATGCAACAATGTTTTTAAGCTTGTAAGTAATACAATATTATGGTGAATGTAAATGAACCTTTGAACTTTTAACTGCATGAATATAAAGATGGATGCTTAGAGCTTACATTCAGCTTGTAGTTTTAATAGTAAGTTGTTTTTTGGACAAGGCTAAAAAAAAGCTGATGTCAGGTCCCAACAGACTGTTGGTTGTGGAAAAGATTTAAATTCTGAATACACAGATTTCTTCAGTGTAACATGCTACTGTACAAGTGTCCCTTCAATATTTGCAGGTAAACTCTTGCTACCAACAAAGCTCAGTTTTCTCCTGATGGTCATACATGTGGACCACAGCTGGGTGGCTCTGTGCACATGTGAGTGTGGCAGGACGGTGGTCACCTCTGGCCTTTAACCTCCTCTTTCGTTTCCTGGACGGCCTGAGCCACGCGCTGTCTGCTTTTGTTTTCTTCTTCAGCTTCTTCTTCAGGCTGGACTCTGTGCTCTGAGGCAGACAGATGCAGAGATGGTTGAAAAAAAAAAAAAAAAAAAAGTAAAACTCCAAATTGTGGCAACAATGGTGGTGGGTCTTACCAAGTCGGACTCTGTACCCTCCTCTTCTCCTTCTTCTTCTACGGACTCTTCTGACTCCTGCTCGTCTCCCACCTCCACCAGAAAAAGAAAACAGCTCATCACTGGCATTTTAACACGTGAAAGATCAGACCATGCTTCATTTCAATACATCACAGTCACACAGCGATAGAAGGATGGAAAGTAAACTGCCCCCTCTTATATTCTATATCAGGACCATGTGCCAGCTGAAATTATGCCAACCTGGGAAACTGACTTTCCCACAGAGAGTAAAACATTTATTCCATCTTGTCGACACTGATACTTGAGATGCACTGAGACCTTAATTAATCAGGAGCCAACTTATCGCTGCTTCTTAAAGGGCCGCCCTACGCAGTCGCTGGCTGACTTTTGTTAAAGGATTGAACATTTAAAAGGGACCTTCATTTCTGCACATAAATAAAAAATGATGACTGTGAAGAGAGATGAAGAGAAAGCCACCTGAGAGATGGCTTCAGGTGATGCTTCCTGAACAGCACTGACGGGTTCTTCTGCTTGCTGCTGCCGTTCCTCCTCCTCAGACTCCACCTCCTCTGACTCCTCCTCCTCAGACGCATTTTCGATCTTCTCCCCATTTACGTTTGCTACCTCTTTAGACTGTGAAGCGAGAAAGGACTCGGGATTATCGTAACAACGCCAAAATATACTGTGAAGCAAGTCTGGTCAGTTTCAGGAAAAAAGACTTTAGACTGCATTTCCCTCTGTAAAGTTCTTATACAGCTTTTTTTTTTATAAACAGCAGTTTTTTTTCCACTTCACAGACTGTGCTGGATTCTACATTGGCAGACGGTTTTGGTCTGAGTACCAAATCTCAGAGTCCAAACATTTCAAATGATCCTCAGTGTGCAACAGTGTTGTAGACATTCAAGAATAGTTCACAATGCAAGAGTAGAGTGTGTTTGAACGTAGAAAGGTGGTGCACTAAAGAAAAAAGTGTGAATAAATGTGCACCAGAGTGTACTTTCAGACTTGCCAAATGAAGTGATTTTGATTTGCTGGTGGTTCCATCACGTTATTTGTTTGGTTTAATAAATGTGAGGACCACAGACCTGCAGGCTCTCAGAAGACTGTTGTAGTTTCTTAAACATTTCCAGCACAGTTCTCTGCTTGAGCACTTTGGTTTTCTTCTTGGGAACCAGACTGTACGTTCCCATCCTCCTCTTCTTCTTACGGGACGACAACCCGCCTGAGTAAGAACCTACGGCACACAGATATACAGCAAAACCGTCAATAGAGAAGATGCTCTGTTCTGATCGACTGATTAGAGCACTGAGAACAATGTCACTTTTTCTGTCATGTGTCTGTCTGACCTAGTTGGAGCTTGGCTGCAGTCGGAGGAGCTGGAGGAGCTGGAGAAGCTGCACGGGCTGGAGAAGCTGCGGGCGCCGCGGGTGCTGGTGAAGCGGTTTGTGCTGGAGCCGGCGTATCCGGTGGACTCTGAGGTAGATGGTTCTGAGCGGAGGGCTGCTGTGAGGGTTTCTGAGCTTCAGGTGCAACAGGAGCCTCTGTCTTCTCCATTTTGGCACTCTTTGCTTCTCTTAATTCCCTGTTAAGAAGCTGCAGGTAACGAGAACCAAAAGCATTCAGGATCACTGTGTTATCAAGTGACGTGCTGATGATATTTACCAGAAAGTCTACTTGTTACCAAGAAGGCTCAGCATTTCCTTATTTACCTGTTTACGCCTGCTTTGTTTCTTCTAAAAATGAACATACTGCATCCTAAAAAGAATTTTCCATTTATAGAAAGCAGAGCTGGGTAATGGTTTAATATTGTTGTTTTTCACGTTTCAGCTCGTATGGACAAAAGTATGTGGACACATTTTGCACCTCTGACCCGGGGAAGGTTTGGTCCCCTCAGCTCCTGTTGAGCATAATTTTAACGCTGCAGGATGTATAATGATATTACAGAAGACAGTTTTTTTCCAACACTTTGTTCAATACCAATTGCCAATACCCCCATGCAAAAAGCCAGGTTCATACAGAAATGGCTTTTCCAGTTTGCTGTAGAAGAATCTGACTGGCCTTGAAGAGCCCTGACCTCAACCCTGTCCAACACCTTTGGGATAAACTGGAGCACTGACTGTGAATCTTATCAGAAAACATCAGTGCTGGACCGCTCTCATACTCCTGTGGCTGAATGGGAGCAAATACCTGCAGCCAGTGTCCAAAATCTTGTGGGAAGTCTTCATAGAAAAGCTGAGGCTCTTACAGCAGTAGATTAATGGTAATGACTTGGAATGACATGTTCAAGTATCACATATGGGCCTATGGTCCATATGTACTCAAACTCCACATACTTTTGTGATTTCATGAATGCTGGGATCGAGAGCCCTTTTGTCTGAGTTGTGATAATGAGTTCAGCTGTATTAGCCTCACAGAGAGCAATGAAACAAAGGGGCAGAAAACAGGGATGAGCTGCTGATACTGGTTCTGATAGTTTTACCTTTTGTGCCGGGCTGACAGCAGGTCTGGACATGGTCTTGCGCGCTCTGTGTATCGTGACGGGTGCTGGAGCAGGCCCAGCAGGAGAGGCAGTGCCATTTTTAGTGTCTGTTGTCCCTCGTCCCGATGTAGTCCCTGAACTGGGGTCAGTCCTTAGTGCACCTGAAGTCTGCGCAGACGCAGAGGCAGGGAGGGGTTTGGCTGTGTGCGCCCCCGTCTGTGAGCCCGAAGGCAACCAGTTAGTCCTGTGAGGGGAACCTCCCAAACTCGGCGTCGCTGCAGAGCCGTCCTCCTGCTGCTGCTTAGTGAGAAGGAAACCGTTGCTTCCAGTAACAGAGCCGTGTGGCGGCTCCATGTCCGACATGCCATTTTCGTTCACCAATGGTAAAGTCTTGTTGTTTCCGGCTGCAGAGCCGCGTGTCGGACTCTTGTGCCTCATGTCGTCGCACTCTGTGCCGTTTAGCATCGCCTCTGCTGCAGGGGAAGAGGCCAGTCTGGCCGCTACCTGTTTGTCTTCATCTGGGGAAGAAAACAACACAAGAAATGATGAAAACTACAACGCAAACACATCATTTTCTTTAATTAAGTGCTTTCATGTTTAATATGACAGATACCTGGCTTCTCCTCTCCGTTGCTTGCCGCATCGAGCTCCTCTTTCTTTGTGGAGGCACCCTTATCCACACTGCCCTTGGCTAGACCAGCGGGCTGATGAAGAAAGAATGCATGAGTCGGGGGAAATCCACCTCAGATCTCCAACTAACAAGCTTCATTGTCAATTAATGTGTTGATTTTTCAATCAATCAACTGGTTGGTCTAAAATTGTTCATAAAATGCCCACCACAAGTTCCCAAAGTCCAGAGTAGCTCCTCTTAAGTGCATGTTTTGTCTGTCCAATAGTCCAAATCCCCAAACTATTCAATTCATCACATCTGCACAGTAACTAACTAACTTTAACTGATTGGTTGACCAACAGAAAGTAAATTTCTTATAATGGATTAACAGTTTAGGTAATTTATGAAGCCAAAACTTTGTGAGGGTTTGCTGTGGGGGAGTTCAGACTGCTCATCTGTCAAAAAAATCCTTTTAAAAGTAACTAATCAATTGACTACTTGATAGAAATAACGGCTTGTTGCCCATTATTATATAAAAACAGGGAAAAACTGTTGACTGATTCACAAATATGAGATCTTTAAACATAAGTCCACGCCCAAGCACACAGAGTAGATGCCTAAAACCTTTCTTTGTGCTCCTCAGTGATGTGTCTTTGTCCAAATCAAAAAAGAGTGAGCAGAAAGAATGAGGGCTACCCTCATGCATTTTCATTGTCTGTCTCCTCCCTTTGTTTGTGACACCAACCACTAGAGCAGTAGATGCAAGGTCAGAGCTTCAAAAAAAATCTCAACCACCCACAGACCACTTTACATCTCACAGGAGGAAGGAACCAAAGAGGCAACACCAGGAAATGTAAATCTCGCCCCTCCGCCTAAACAGACTCTCAACCTGATTGGGCCCGGTTTCAGATCTAGTGAGCAGCAGAAAGCAGATACTTAATCAAACTGACCCAAGAAGGCAGAGAGGGGAAAATGTTCTCCAAACAAGCCCAATCAAAAACCCTTCAAAAGACAGAGATCTCTGAAAGCTGCATTTTAACAAACTGATTTGACCTGTTAGCGTCTCCTCTCCAAGGGCTCTGACAGTCAAATCCCCAGATGTAACAGAGAGCCTGTGTTCTGAAACCTGCCTGCTGCTGAGACCCCAACTAAATGAGCCATCAGGACTGATTTCCCCCCGAATCATTCTCCAAACACGTGCTCCTGAGAGTCCCTGAGCTGAACACGAACATGCACCTTGTCAGACAGCAGCATGGTCAGGCCAGGAGCCGGGCTGTGAGCACCTGAACTAAGGGTTTCTCCCAAAGAACATCAAGTCTGGTGCAATCCTCTGCGGTGTGTGACCTCAAGGAATCTAGTGAGCATGTGTGAGGGCGAAGAGAAGAACCTCACTTCCTCTTTTTTTTGTCATGGATTGAGGAAAGCCAGTTACAACAAGAGCACCAGCCTCAGCCCTCCCCCTAGTGGTGGCACATGGAACATACACATTGGAGACAGAAAGGAGAGGGGGGGAGGGGAGGCAGAGAAGGCTGTCTGCAGATCTCCGCCATTTCGCAACCAGATTGTTTACTGACACAACGTGGCCATTGCAGCGGTTTTCCACTAGATGGGGAACGAAGCGGTGTGGAGGCTCATGGATAGGGACGTGGGGGCTTCTGAGAGAAGCTCCAAACGTGAAGCCAAGCTCTGAGTGATCATCAGGAACCTTAGGTAGCAAATTAAAACAATTTAAAGGAGTAGAAGACATATTCAGCCATGACTGCTAAATAATGTTTCAGTGCGTCCACTCCAGATTGAAGCTGTTTGTGAAGCTGAAAATAAGCTTTTTAATTATTTGAAATAACGTTATGTAATTAGATTAGACAGATATTTCTATTGTTATAAAATATCTGTCTGCATCGATTAGTCACTGTTGCTACAACATAGTTTGGATCTGGTACGTGACAAGACCTGAATGTTCACAAGGGCGTAATCTATTTTAACATCTACTGCAAGAGGCCTGAAAATGAGTCCAAGCTACTTGAGCACCCATTACACAATCAGCTGCTAAACTGCCAGTTACCACCACAAGGTGCCAACACCCCAATGAGACAAAATTACTTTTAAAAATATTAAGTACATAACTGCATGTCACACAGGCTAAGAAAACAATTGATGAGTTGCCGTCCTGGTCTTCTAGAGCAGTGACTCCCATATTTGTCGTGTCTGTCTTATCATCCATTAAAATTAAACAGCATCTACTTGTGAACCTTCTTCAGCGAACCCCTCTCAGGTCGTTTCGTTTGAATCGTTTTTAAAGCCTTGAAGAGCTGAATCTATACAACACCTGACAAGAAAAATAAAAAGATTGAAGAAGGCAGAAAAATACCTTTCTATGTTGTAGTCTATCTTAAAATTCTTTTGCATATTTTTAGGTTTCCTGGTGGCCAGACGACATTGCTGACTGTGCTATCTCAATGACCCCAGTCGGCATCTGAGGCACCACCCTTCCTATCCCACAATAACTTCCTGTCACCTCTGTTGTCTATCTACATAAAGACTGAAAATACCAAGAAGACTGAAGTGCATAAAATATCACTCAAACTCTAGGAATAAGCAAAATAAAAAAAGGACCTGTGCAGTGATAAATTGTGCAGACCGACAAATAAAGACGCACAAGGTCTGACACTCAGCCAGGAAGCTGCTCAGAAGATCAAAACCTGCAGCTGGTAAACATGGACGCTCACGCCGCAGCCGAACACACATCAGTGTCTGCAGCCTTACAATTCCATACACTCCTGATCACAGAGCCTTGGCTGCTTATACATCCAGCCCCGCAGGGACGTCATTATATACCAACCATAAGAGATAAACCAGGAGGGCAAAGAGGGGAAGGAGGAGGGGATTGAAAGAAAAGGTATGACAAAGGGAGGTTGGATCTGATATTGTAAAATCTACTCTTAAAAGTAGTTTCAGGATCTCAACAGGAGGACAGACTTTCGTTCTCACGTGTCAAGCGGCATCATATTTCCCGTGCTGTGATTGCTCTAAATACAGCTGTTGTGCTAATCCATGAGGAGCTCTCTCTCTCTCTCCAACAGCAGGAGCCAACACACCACACTCAAATCTCTCTTTGATACAGCAGCACTGCTACCAAAAAAAAAAAAAATTTCTCCTCCAGATCCAGTCCTCGATTTCAGGGACCAAGATGAGTTCGGATCATCAATCAGTCGCCGTGAGAGCTGCAGCATCTGTCTCAAGAAGCGCATCTTACAGGAAACCATCTCAACGAGAAGACAGAAAGAGCTCCAGCCAAATGATTGTAACTTTACTAAGGCTAAAAAAAAAGGAGCTGAGAAGAAAGACTATGCATCTCCTCAGACCAATAAAAGCCAACAAAAGGTGTGGAGTTTAAAGCTAACATGTCATTTTCCCTTGTGTGCCTCCAGGAAGCATCATACCTGCTTTCTTCTCATGGCCTCCATTGAGAAGAAGAAGGCGTCAGATAGGGAGTGTGTGAGGGTGAGTGTGTGTGTATGTTTCAGACAGAGAGAGAGAGAGAGGAGGGGGGAGACAGAGGGAAGGGGGGAGGAAAAAGAGAGGGTGAGAGAGAGAGAGAGAGCGCGAGAATGTGTCGAACAGATTGTTCCTCTTTTCCTTTTCTTTCCCCGCATGCACATTCACCTCGCCGGTCATGTGACCTGGTGGCTCCCTCTGTCGGTCCTCCTCTTCAGAGGGTCTCCACAGAGCATGCTCAAACTGTCAGCTCAAACTGTAACACCACTCCATTTCTTCACACTGGAAGACCTCAGCGCTACTGAAGATATCCACCATGCAAATGCTGTGCACCCAGTTAGACTTGAGACACACATTTAGAAATCCTGCATAGCATGTACTCCAGTTTTTATATCACACTTCATGCTAACATTTATGTCCATTGTGGTTTTGAAAAAATATCCATAATCACCTGTTTTCTTTTAGTAATGCGATTTTGTTTCTCAATATTTATTATATTACTGCTGCTTCTTTCCATGAGTATGATAATTCTATTCTCCTTGTCGCTTTTGGTTTCACTTTTAATAAGAAACATATTAATCAATCAACTATCGGGGGGAAAGGGCTTCATAGTTTACAAGTGTGCACAGCCACTTTAGGAGGGGACACATAGTAAAGGTGAAAAAGAATAAATGCTCCAGAAGTAAACTGGATGTCAGAGAGGAGCCAACATTTTGGACATCGTGGACACGAGGCCGCATGCAAACCTCTGAAGAGGAAGGTCTGTCTTCCACTGAGACTTAGGCCATCTGACAGATCACTGACAAAAAATAAAAGACCGAGTGGCCACTGAGAAAAAACTCCTGATAAAAGTTCCGAGAATGACCACAAAAGGTCCAGATCAAGTACACTGAACTAAACAGATAAGGCTTCCTATTGTCGTCAGCTCTTTGTGTTTCATGTCATCACTTCTGTATTTTGTCTACATGTAGTTTATTTTCACATCCATTTTTTACTTTGCAAAACTCCTATATCTTTTTCTTTACAATACTCTGTTCATTATTTTTCAATCAAGTTGTAACTATCTAATGTCTGATATTTTTGCTAGCGATTCTGTATATGGCACTGTGTTTCCTCAGGGGACATCTGGGACCTGTAGGAATGCAGATGTAGAGATGTTGGTGGCCTCTCCTATTTCACAACTTAACAATGAGTGAAGTTAGAGCACAGCCTATTGGTTACAGCCCAGTCCTGACATACGGACTCAGGTTTCTTAACTTTCAGTACCTGATGTTGAAAAAATAAGGAAATACAGTAAGTTCCACAAAAAGTGAGAAAGATCTTGTGTACAAGAGAACTAAAAAGCCATCATGGTAGCAAAGCTTCACTGTACAGTTTTAACACAAACAGTTTACTATGAGACTACTATGATATCCAAAAGACACAAAGGAAGGCCACCCACAAGCAAAGAACAATTAAACTCAAAGAGGATCTTATTGCTCACTGACAATGACAAACCTTGATCTGTGAACCAGGAGAACCAGGGCCCTGAAACAGTATAATGCAAACCTTTATTAACAACAGCAAATGTCGGTGAGTCTGTCTGTCCATAAGTTTGGTCCTACTGACATGTTGGCTGGATCCGACTGCAAAGATCATTTTGCTGAATAAAACTTTTTTTCTCCCCTGATGACTTGTTAACTCTGTTGATCCCTTAACTTCCCCTCTTATGGTCAACATTAAAATTTGTCCAATATTAACAATCTAATGAAATTTTTATCAGCCTCAGCAGTAATGAGTATTGTACTTCTTTTTGTCAAACATGCACTGAGATAGTGAAGATGGAAAACATTACGGTCATTTTGGATACCGTGAAGAATTTTATCTTGACTTTTAGTTTGTCGTACAAATAATACACCTCTGCATCACCATGTTCATTACTGAAAATGAACTGATGCTACAGAATAGTCAGCTTAAAACAATTACAGCCTTGCATTAAAGCATTATCTGTCACTTTTTTCAGTAAGGTAGATAGCTATGTAGCACGATGACATACCCATTCTTACCCTCCTTTGTTATCCTGCTTACAAAGCTCTGATTGGTTCAAAGGCAGAACAGTACTAAATCGCTGATCAAACTAGAGTAGAACAAATCTGGCCATTACTGTGTCTATATTTAATGCCATCTTTCACTTTGACCATTTTCAGTTCTCCCTCCGTGTTGAGGTCACATTTAGGTCAGTCTAAAAAAATCCCTGTTGGTAAAATAATTACCAATGAATATCACTCAGGAAGTCAAATCACAAGGCAGGAATTAATAATATAGTCAATATATAGGCATACACAAGGAGACATTTTATATGAATCTGGTAAATAACTGGGATGTCTTCTTGTATGGAGCAAAGACTGTGGCTTTCATTGCCCCATTTCTTGCAATGGCTTGGCACTGGGGCCCTAGCCCTGCGGGAAATTAATGGCAAAATTGCCAGTCAATTTGGTTTGGAAATTCATGGTCCTCAGAATAGGATTCCTAATAATTCTGGTGACCTCTATGACCTTCTGTCCGGCATCACCACCTGATCAAAACTTGCTCCTGGTTCCCAAAGCCTCAACCTTTGGGTCATCAAATAACCTTTCTGCTTACATCGCCATTAGGCCATAACTTATGCCAAGGACACGCAAACTCTACAGCAGCCAAATTTGATGGTTTGTAATTAAGTCACTCCCAGAATGAACTTTAATTAATGACAGCTGATTTAACCTTGGATCCATTCAAACCAACACTTCTACAGGAAAGCAGCATTACACCACCTGCTAGCTGAGGGGGACAAAACTCAATGAAGAAAGAATCAGCATTTGATTAGTTTATTATAGCTGATACTAATCCATCAAAATATGCCTACTTATACCTATATGCCCATCAGCTCAGGACATCTCCAATACTGACTTACTCCTTCGTGATAAAGGAACATACTAGTGCTTTTGCCTGTTATACTCAGTTTGAGACTGTGACACTGCAAACCACATCATTAACTCATGCTTTTCATCCACTGAATTACAACATGAAACAATCACTGTTAATCCGTCAGCTATACGTTTCGTACGGATGTGTAGCTCGCTTGCCTACACTTGTGCTGCACTGTGCCATTTCAGCTCGCATACACCTTTCGTTAAGACTTGTGAAAGGCAAATATGATGATTCTTATGGGAATTGATATTTCTACTGAATACCTAGTGATAAATAGTGCAGGGTTCTGCCTAATGAATAGCACATGGCCTTCTAAATATCTTGCAATTATCACATATTCATAATAGTTGTTTGTTATGTTGTCATTTGGCAGCACCATTATACTCTTAGAGGAGAGGCCTAGAGGACGTCATATCACCTTGGTCAAACCTGTCACAACAATGTCAACAACGTGCTGAAACTAGAGAGGCCCAAAGGACTACGTGAAATTCTTCTCCTGCTGATCACTGAATGAAATGTACAGATACACAAGTGTAAAGTGAAATTAGAAACACCTGTACGAGCCCCGCAGTTAATATCACTTACCTCAAGCTGTAACTTTATTCAGTTCAAACATGATAATTATTGGTGTGAAAACAGTGTCATCAGGTACTGGTACTGTGCGTTTACTGTGAAAGGACTCACTGTTATTGTGCTGCTTATCAACATGGCTAGCCAGCTGTTATCTGTCTGGACAATGCAAATGAAGTCTGTTCTAGTTAGGCCTGTTACATGGTTAATAACGTGTTTTGCCACTCATTTTTAATGCTTTGAGTGCAGTGAAAACACATTCACCTCCGCACCAGATAGCACCAGATCATTTGGCTGAACTGGTTTTTATAGGCCACACATTGTGATCACACCAGTCAAAGTTTTCATTGCAAACGGAAGTGGCTTCACAGCTCAATGCACACCTTTTTCAGCTGCTACACCTCAACATACATGACGAGCCAACATCATCTCCACGACGTGCGAGCGACCCCTGCCGAACAACATGGGACAATAAATAATAAATAAATAAACATTCAAAAGAAGATAAAAGAAGCAAAGGCTGATCTGTAGATGTGATGCATTTGGAGACTTTTGCTGCCAACCATCGCACCTCTTCCTATCCAACCTCAAGAAAACAAACAATGCAACTTGTTCCAGCCCACCGACATGACAACAACTGCAGACAGCCGACAAAGACGAGCCGGAACCGGCAGAGTAAATCTCGATAAGAGAAAGTTTATCGTGGAAAAAAATCGTCTCTCAAAGAGCATCCAAGCCGGCTGAGGAGCTGGCGCCATATGTTTACAGTGGGAGGCTGAGGGGAGCACTGCCAGCCTTCACAGGACTGCATCAATTATCATGTAGCTAACACAGTGCACAGCACAAAGCCAGAAAACGCCACCTGCACATCCTGCTGCCCCGCTGGGACTCATTTAACAGAGACTCGACTTCCTCATTTAAAGAACACGTTAACCTGAAAACATGAGGGCTTTTTTGTGAGTGTGTGGATTTGAGAAAGTGTGCTAACTAGCATGGCTGCTAGCTGGTAGCTAAACAGCAGCGTCCGATTTAGGCTCCAGTGAGCCGGTGACAGACTATACAGATAAAAACGCGACTGATAAGGGCCAAAAGGGAGAGCACGTCTGCATGCAGTTTATTTTGGACCCCTAAAGCTGGACAGAAGCAGGACATTGACGCGGGCCCCGGACCGTGGATGAGCATGCTATACAGCGTAGCAGCCAACGCGCCCGGACTGCTCATTCATGTTCCGGGGCGAGCATCTTCCTGCACATTCAATTGCCCTCCCGGTCCAGCACAAAAGCAAGAAGCTCCGGGCGAGCAAGAGGGCAATTTACGACCAAACGACACCGAGGCGCCCGCTGTTCGCCCGGCCACAAGGCCGGGGGGTGCTCCGGCTCCCGGGGCACGACACCTTTACCGCGGCCCGGAGGACAGCGGCAGGGTAAAAAGGAGCTCGGTGCGGATGAAGCTCACACACTCACCTCGGGTCCGACCGAAGCCATGGTGCCTGGACGATAACTCCGCCCACATGCTATACGTCACACTTATCGATCTGCAGAGGGAGGACTACCTGAGAGGACCATCCTCAGTAATAATGATCGTATACATATACACACATCTGCATATATAACAACAATAATAATAATGATGATAATAATAATAATAATAATAATAATAATAATAATAATAATAATAATAATAATAATAATAATAACACATTCAAAACATAGAAACAACAACAATCCAAAATATATTATCTTAATCAATACTATTGGCAGTTTTTAAACAGCAAAAATGCCAATTAAAAACAGAAAAATGCAGCGATAGTACTCAGATCCTTTATTAAGTACAAGTACCAATACAAAGTTAAAATACTCCCATCATAACTAAAAGGTCTTGCTTTCAAAAATGTTCACAGATGTATCTGACAAAAAAATCTCAAAATGTACTGGAGGTATCAAATGTAAAAGCACCAATTCAAAAGAGTCCCTTGTGACTGATATATTGTTATTATATATGACTATTAGATGGTGCTGATGCATGTATGAGCGACATTGTCCTTTTGTAGCTGCTCAAGATGCGCTGGTTTTCTGTACTTTATATACCTTTCCTACCAATCTCTGTTTCTTGTTTTGTTTTGTTTTTGCTGAAACTCTGGTTAATGATCCCTATATCTGTCAAGTACGTGTAGTGGAGTTAAAGGTCCAGTATTTGCCTATGAAAAATATAAAAAAGAGTGTATAAAAGATGAAGTATCAAGAAAATGTAGATATACAGAACAGCTTCTGTGCCCCTTGCCAAGTATGTTGAACTCTACTATAGAGGTGAGCACCATTCATCCACAAGATACACTATAAGTATTAGCTCACCTGCCTTTACTCGCATATGAATGTGACATCCCATTCCTAATCCATAGGCTTCAATATGACGTCAGTCCACCCTTTGCAGCTATAACAGCTTCAACTCTTCTGGGAAGGCTCTCCACAAGGTTTAGGAGTGTGTTTATGGGAATTTTTGACCATTCCTCCAGAAGCACATTTGTGAGGTCACACACTGATGTTAGACGAGAAGGGCTGGCTCTCAGTCTCTGCTCTAATTCATCCCAAAGGTGTTGTGTTGGGTTGAGGTCAGGACTCAGCCGAGCAGCTGCATCCAAGCCATACATCACCATGTGCAATGCAAAGCGTTGGATGCAGTGGTGTAAAGCCACTGGACTCTAGAGCAGTGGAGACGCATTCCCTGGAGTGACGAATCGTGCTTCTCTATCTGGCAATCTGATGGACAAGTCTGGGTTTGGTGGTTGCCAGGAGAATGATACTTGTCGGACTACATTGTGCCAAGAGTAATGTTTGGTGGAAGGGGGGATTATGGTGTGGGGTTGTTTTTCAGGAGCTGGGCTTGGCCCCTTAGTTCCAGTGAAAGGAACTCTGAATGCTTCAGCATACCAAGACATTTTGAACCAACTTTGTGGGAACAGTTTGGAGTTCCTCTTCCAACATGACTGTGCACCAGTGCACAAAGCAAGGTCCATAAAGACATGGATGATGACTGACTGGCCTGCAGAGTCCTGACTTCGACCCGATAGAACACCTTTGGGATGAATTAGAGCGGAGACTGAGAGCCAGGCCTTCTCATCCAACATCAGTGTGTGACCTCACAAATGCGCTTCTGGAAGAATGGTCAAAAAATCCCATAAACACACTCCTAAGCCTTGTGGACAGCCTTCTCAGAAGAGTTGAAGCTGTTATAGCTGCAAAGGGTGGACTGATGTCATATTGAACCCTATGGATTAAGAATGGCATGTCACTTCCGTTCACTTGCGAGTAAAGGCAGGTGAGCGAATACCTTTGGCAATATAGCGTATTTGCTTATTAATACATACTGTCTTTTGTTAATCAGGTAATCTCATCAAGATCTGTTTTTCAAGAGACCAAAGTGCAGCAGATAGAAAAGCAAACATATCCAATCACAGTAAAATGACTTACAGCTTCAGAAATCAGATATCTCTAAATGAATCTGACAACAACAGTTTATCATGGTGGAGAACAATGTCTTATATACTGGTCCAAAATCTTCTGTAGGTGACTGTGTTGAGATCTGGTGAAAGTAAAGGCATTATATTCACGTAATTTTTCGTACTCACTGAACCATTAAATGAGCCCTGGTGCACTGAAGCATCTGCATCAGATCGGTTTCTCCTCCATTTTATTCAGGTTCTTCTTTTAATTTGTCCCCCATCTGTGTATTTATACAGATTACTATATATCATTTACTCAGACCATGGAGCTGCTTTAAAAATAATTACAATATGTTGGTGGCAAAAGGGAAGCCCAAGTGTAGAGAAATAGAAAGAACTACTGAAGCCAACTAAAAGCCTGAGGAAATGAATTAATATTAGATGAGCAAAACATCTGTGTGACATAAATCTAAATCATGGAGGTTTTGGATGTGTGCAGCTGTGGGCAGATGGGTAAATGTGTATATTTATAAAATGGGGTGTATGCTATATGTTCATAGGATGGCTCATATTGGAACACTGTCAAATTATAATGACTTATTGGGACATATGAATATAACTGAGTCATTAGTAATGTTAATAGTAACACCAAGGTTTTACTATGATCACAGATCAGAATGTCTGCTGAGAGTAGGAATGAATGTAAGTACTTATTGGGCCTCTCTGAATTAAGCACACACTTTTTTCTTTCACTTCCGTTACAGTCATTTTCATAGTTATTATTAGAGATCAAGTGTAAAAAACACTTACGAGTGTCAAAAAGCACAACAGATTTTGTACTATGGTTTCAGATGCACACGATTAAGGTCATAAAATGGTAACAGTAAAGTTGAAAAAGTTAACCATAAGTATTGTAATAATGATAATATTGTCAAATCAGATTGGATTATAAAACAGCACTGAAACCCTTTTAAGATCAAGTACAGTATTAAAGGCCTGAGCTCTGTATTTTAATTGGTTATTAACTCCACATTGTTTTAAGCAATTAATTAATAAAAATTCATTTCTATAGAATCTTTCAGACAAATCAAATGCAATTAAAATGCTTTAAAAATAGACTGAGAGATGAAGGCGCACCAAAAGAAGAAATCAACAAGATAAAATAGAATACAATGAATATTGTCATTTGGCTCCATGAAGCAATCTTTGCTGTTCCCTTTTTTTTAATCTCATTGTTGTGTCTTTCACCACCAGATGTCCTCCTTCTCTAAGCCTTCCCACAGTTCTGCTCCCTGAATGGATTCTTTTCGTCACCTGTGTTTAGACCTGATCACAACCTTTCTTTATTCATTTCTTCAGTACTTTAACGAAACTAACCTGTCCTTTGCTTTTTAAATTTCAGTCCTCTATCTCTTCCCCATCTTTTCCTATATAATGACAATAGAAAGCTCAAACCGTATGTGGCCTTCTAAACGAGTCTTCTGATATTTAATAGTGTCCCAGTTAACATAAACCCACATGGACTGATCAGTATTCCTGGTCCTAGTACATCATCTACATTACCACTTTCAAACTTGATCATATTAAGGGATGTTGCAACACAGACTGGAGCCGGACAAAGACGAAGACCCCTCAGCCAACCTCATGGCCGACCATGCAGCTGCCACTCTTCTTCTACAGCATTAGGTGGTCTTTATTGGTGGTGGTATTTATATTTACACTTTTTTTTTTACTCATACTTGTGATTGAAAGTCTTAACTTGATTTATTCATTTTAAGATTTCCAATGTGGAAACACTGGGAGCTCAGCTGTTTCTGAATTCACATTTTGTTTAACCACATCATTAGCGTAGCCTTTTAGCATGGACAAAATACGTAACGTCACTAGTACTACTATTCTCACTATCCCAAAATCAAAATGTGCATTAGAGCTATTCAACATTAGATTATTCTAAATAATATTTTTGAGCATTGTATGTAGGGAGCATATGATGTATGGATTTAATTGACAATGATAGCTTGTTGTAAGTTGTGCAATGAATAGATTCATGAAATCTTCAATCACTTCATTTATGTTTAATTTTGTTGTTTTAGTTTGTTTATAGTTTCTGTATTATATCCTCATTTCTCTTTGTTTCTCTGTCTGTACTGAGGCTGTGTTTATGTATGCAGTCACAGAAGCCAACCAAGTAAACACCCATCTGGGTTTCCCTTGCTGTTTGCTCTTTCTTTGCGCTTGTTTTTTTGCATGTACTACTCTCTGTCTCCTGCTGAGATTTGGCATCTGTGTGGCAAGTTTTGCCTTTCCTTACCCAGGAGGCCACTGATTTTGTCCTCAAGGACCCGTCTGGAAGTGGCGGTAGCAGCAAGAACCCCCGTGGCACAGATGACTTTGTTGTGAATTCTGCTCACTTCACTAGTAAGACAGCATCTATGGGATCTCCACCTAAATGTCAAATGCAGCTGTGTGTAGTCTTATCCTTGACTCAAGCTCTATGCAATTACCACTGTACATTTATTATAAAGTATTTCAAGTAATCTCTTATTTATTTTCTCATAGCTCAACTCCATCTTGACATCCCGTCTGTCTCGTTCTTCTCTGTCTCTGTTCATATTGTTTAGTATTCATTCACACTTACCCTTTTCACTCTTTGCTGATTTAGCTTTCCTTTGATTTTCCAGCAGATGAGCTGACACGAGAGTTCAAAGTGCTGACAGTCAGCCTGATGAGCAGTTGTTAGGGAGCAAGAAAGAGTCATTTACAACGTTGCCATCTTTTGTATAACACTTTTGTTATAGCTGCATGGCAGTATTACAGATTACAGCTGATAAAGGAGGATAAATGACTGTTGGTCATTGAATTCAGGATAAAAGTTAGAGCATATGTTGTATTCATTTTCAAAATGGCACATTAATAAAGTTCTGATAAAGTGTCTCCTGTGTCCCTCCTCCTCTTTTATCAGATGCTGTGAGATATAAAAATAGTTAACGGTAGGAGAAGAAGAGGCAGGAGCCAGAGAAGCTGGTGGAGTAAATTAAATCTCCTGAAATCTGGTGAGTTGAACAAATAGTTAAACAAAGTCTTCAGTTAAACAAACAATAATATAATATTTTTTTATAGTATAATATTTGTTTTCACAGGTTTGGCAGGATTGTCAGTAACAGAAAATATTTGGTGTTCCTGTTCAAAGGACACACACACACACACACACACACACACACTAACTCCCTTGCCTATTCTCGTCTATCACTCTGTTTTCCTCTCTGTTGTTTTCTCAGCGAGTTCTCAGGAGATAACTGTGGAGGTAGCTATGGAAACCACTCTAAGTCATTGTGCATCCCAGTCCCCACTCACCCACTCACCAGGGTCTCTGTCCACAAATGCACACACAAAGCAAAGTCCCACTGCTGCAAATGTAAATTTGTATTCCCTTCTCTTGCAATTACCACAGTGCCTCATGAACTTTATACTGTCAAACTGTCATCACTTAGAGCAGTGGAAGCTCTTCAGGTGACCCGCAGGGAGCAGTCACTTCCAGGAGATGGCGCCACACCTTTACAGGTCTCCCCTCAAGGGTTTTCAGAGGCTAATCTTCACTCCATAAGCTACTTTAACACATGCAAATTCTGACTTCTTTATTCTGCATCTACATCTTGAATGAAAATTTGGATGATGCAGAGATATTTCAGTTAAGGGATTTTTTTAAAGGTGTAAGAGCTGAGAGAATTCAGTGTTTGACAATTAAAAGAGCAGAAAAAAGACCCTGCCAGTTCTCTGAATCTCCCGTCCGTCCTGACACAGTGGGGTTTCCATCTGCTCCCCTTGCTGCAGGACTGCTCCAGCAGAGCCCAGACACCCAAGACAACAATCAGCAACATCAAATAACACTGTTCATCCAACCTGCCTTCTGCAGCCACAGACTGAGTGATGATACCAAGAGCCTTGGTTAGACTGTTGTTTGTCTGTTTGTCATGTTTATCACACTGATGCTGTATATCCAGGAGGAACTGATTGCCTCTGGAGAAGGAGACTGTTTTTGAGTTAGAGACTTATTGAACCTTGAAACAGAAGCATTGTTCTGGGATCACCCTTTTCATTTTCTCATGTATGTAGAAAAAAGATGGGAGACAATGGCAGCACAGAGAACCGGCTCCCTGTCAAAGCCAAGGACATAACACAAAGGCATATTTATTGCTTGACGTAACATACTTTCAAAGTATTTCCAACATTTGACGGAATTGCATTTTACACATTAAGCTGTTTCTAATATTTGTATAAATGAAAATAGTGAATGATACAGCTCAATCTTTACTCTCTTTTAGTGCCCCCTGGTGGTGAAGGAAGCTCTATACCAGGCCCCAGCACAGGTGGTTTTCACTATTTTTTGCCACACTCAAAATGATGTCTTCAAACAGAGGAAATAGGCAGCACATGCACGTCATAACACAACTAAATCTCTTCTGCAGCAAGAGGGAATCAAATTGCACCTACACAGCAGCATTAACTTTCTTCTCTGCACATCACACCACAGAGAGCAATGGGAGGCTAATTTCATCATGTAGAAACTTAAATAAATGTCATGGAGATAGTTCTTCACAGTTATGAAAATACATGTAATTTGATGAATAAATATGTGTGTATTAAATATTAATAGTAATAATAATATTGTATCTGGCTTCTGCAGGCTCCCTCACTTCAATCAGCCCCACAGGCTCCTTCACAAACTACAACCTGCTGACGGGCATGTTACCTGGATGGCCTTGAGGCTCCTTCCAGTCCTTGGTACAGCTTCACTGAACCGATCAAAGCCAACATGGGCAGTCCTGCAACCCCCGAGGCTTCTGAGCTGCCTGAGGAGACGCTGTTGGAGGTAAGGAGCAGATTTTATACACGGCTCTTGAAAGCACTGAAAAAAAGAAGCTCTCCCTTACTTACACATGTATTCCATTTATGCAGCAATGACTTCTTCTGTTGCGTACATCAATCAAGGGTTCATTCTCACTCTCACTTTGCCAGAGTACAGCTGGGGCATACAGATACTGAACAGATCTGTAGAGTGCACTCGGGAGTATTGACTGAAATATGCCAACGTTTACGCTGCTTGGCGTGACACAATATTTGTAAGCTTGAATGAGTTTTTTACACCACAGCAAACATAGTCAAGCCGACATAAATCCAACAGAATCTGAGAGGTTTTGGAGTGCAGAGGAAGATTTTAGGCCCGTGGCATTCAGGAAAACAATCTGTAGATAACTTTGTGAATGAGTAGTGTGTGTGTGTGTAGTGTGTCATTTAATGACGAAGACTCAGCTCTGGTCATCAGGATTGTGAGTAATGAAGAGGGTTGGTCACAGAGATGGTGTCTGCATTGTAAAAAAACAAGCTGCCATGAGCCAGTTACGTGTTTTCTCTGTTATGATTGTCTTGTTGTCTGGTGTCTCATTGACCAGTTTCATGCATAGGCACACGTGACGTGCCATGCAAGTCTATGACGCAGATATGATATCAGTTTTCATAATTACATTGCACTGTTTGTATTTCTTGTCTCATTTGTCAGTTTATAACTGAGTTTTAAACACACTCTCTCTCTCTCTCTCTCTCTCTCTCTCTCTCTCTGTCTGTGTGTGTGTGTGTATGTGGTTGTGTCTGTGTGTAGGGGTGTGTAATTCTCTCTTCAATCATGCAGAACAGCCAGTTTTCTACCTCAAGACTGCATAACTCTTGACTAATGCCTTACACACAGCACACCAGGGAGCCAATTTAACGGGGTAAGCTCCACCCATCTGCCACAGTCAAACGATGTATGAGCCATTCTAATTTGTTTACATTTCTAATGAAAGTGTTAAATGTGTTTTTCTAAAACTCTTGCAATTGTAAGAGAATCGTGGCATGTTGAATTATTATTTAAAAATTTTGTGACCACATACAGTTGGGCCACAGCGAAGCTGAATGAGCTGTTCAAGTCCAGTGTGGCATCCTCACTCAGCACCCATCTGGAGCGCTACTTTTCCAGGAAGCGCTGTCTAATGGACCAAATCACCTCCATCACAGCTGAGCGGCTGCTACTAAACCACCCTGAGCAGATGGTAAACCAGAGATAAAATCAGACAGCTGCAAAGCAGAAAAGGAGACTAGACTTACTGACCAGCAGGCCGCAACGTAATCATTCACATGCTGTATCTGTGGGCATCCAGTTATAACCCCAGTGTTTGTTACCAGATGAAATGCATGATAAAAATACCCCCCACCCCTCATCACTCTTCACTGTTCTTTTTAAACTAAGACTCCAAGCATTTGCTCTCAAATTGATCACAGGACTACTGCATATAAATGGCGAAAAGGTATACATATGCTCATTATATTGATATTTTAATCATGACTGAAATCAAACACATATTAACTTGAGCTTCTTGGCTTCCTCTCTGGTCCAAACTGATGGTGGTGTTTCTGCTGCTCACTGCACAGGGCATCGGTATGCATTATGACATGTCATTAGCACCTAGTTTTGTGCAATGTTTGTATCTGTATTTTCTAAACAATCTGCCATGGAAATTTCCTGTTAATTTAAAATGGTCCATTTGAGTCAGTCAGCCAATTTATCACTGAACCAATGCACACAGACAAAACAAAACTAACACACACACACACACACACACCATTTTCTTTCACTTTCTCTTTGCATCATCAGGTTAGAAATGTATTGACCTCCCACGCCAGCGCTTTGCAGTCAGGGCTCTGTGTTTCACAACACGCTGCTTCTTGGAATGTGCATGCAGTCGTTTGCACCCTTCACATTATCAACTAACCAAATCTTCAGCCACATCTTATTCATATAGAAATCGTGTAGTTTTCATGAGTACACCACAAGGCTTCCTGCCTGTGAAGATTGTCAGTTATCCAGCAAGTGTTCATTTGTGAATTAAGACTTAGAGGAAAGTCAACTGGACTTGCTTAAGTTCTTGAAGACGTTTCAACTCTCATCTGAGAGGCTTCTTCAGTTCTAACTGACTGCTGGGGAGTCCAGGCATTTAAACTCAATTAGACCCTTGAGAGTCGAAACTGCAGAAACAATGATGTGAGGTGAAATGCCTTTGAAGAACTTTCATTTTCACTGAACCCTCAGGTCAGTGTCATTCCTTTCAACTTTTGGACCTCCCCAAGACTAAACCTTTGCCAGTGTTGGACATGAAGCACTTGTGCTGTGAGGGAATGTCTGCATGACTATCGTCGAAGTGACAGGACTTGGCTCCAGGCACTGAATATGGTATTTTTTGCCAACAGGAAGATTCCCCTCCCTTGGCATAACACATGCAGGAGCAATTTTTGCCAAAGAGAGGAAAACCCACATAAACATGTCTTGTACTAGGTCTTTTTCTACACCCTCTCATGGGGTGTTTTAACAAAGCCCCTTTTATCCTGGAGATTTGTTGTTGCATCTGGCAAGGGGAGTGACACCTCATTTTAGCTGATTTAAGGTGATCTAGATGTGTGAGGAGATAAGAGCACTAAACCTTGGTTGACTCTGTTAACACACAGACTCAGGAGGTTATCCCACTTACCTTGTCTTACCTTGGTACAGGTACTGAACTTCAGCCTGTCTAAGTAGACAATCTACAGTGACTCTGTGTGCTGATTTGTTCATATATGATGCTGATGTGCTCAATATTACTTTCTCATTGTATACTACTTTTCCACTTTGTATGAAATTTCACATAAGATATACCTTACCTTTGCTATGGGCTTTTGTACATTTCTTTGTTCCTTCCTTTATTCTTAATTCTTTTGTATGTGCGTTAGACAAGGTTGGACCCAAACTCAAGCAGGATTAGTGGGGAAAATTTAAAACCTGTTTTTCTCTCATTCCTCTGCATAGCTGGAGGTTGGCAAGGCAGATGGAGCAACTGTCCTGCTACTAATCTAATCTACCTCTAAGACCAATTAAAGTGGTTAACAGGGACTTTACATAAAGTCTATTTAAAGGAGTACATAAAGGAGTACATAAAGGAGTACATCAGTGTTTTGGCATGTTTTAGACAATTCATCACAGGTCAATTGTACCTTTCAGTAGGCTACAGCTAGTCATTTTCCAAAACAAATATTTTTTTCCAAACATACATGTACATATTTTTAAATGCACCACTAGTTTCCATTTATTTCAGTTCACTCTTTAATTGTCACTGAACAAATACAATATATAACAGCACATTCAACGTTAAAGAATAATAAATGTGATTTTGGTGGCCTGTTGGTCTGTACCTTTCCCCTTTGCAACTGCATTTTGTCTGAATCTTGTTTGTTTGTTTTGTTTTAATTCATGTTTTTGCTGTGAAAATGTTACATTCTTAAAACTGGTAAAACAAATCAATTTTCAAGCAGTCAACATCATTAATCACAAATCATATTTCCTGCCAGACTGCCCTTAGACACCGCCCCCTAACAAGCCCCACCAATCAAACGGTTACCTTTAAATGCGTCGTTTGTCCTGCGACCAATCATAACGAAGAAGGCTGGACTTCAGGCCTCTTGCCAGTAATCTTAAACTGGGGGCAAAATGGTTGTTGGTTGTCATGGCGACGTTGTGTACGAGTTGCGCGCATGTCAAATGAGGCTAAAAGTAACTCCCGAGCTAATTACAAGCGACAGACTTTTGTTTGAAATAATTAGCTGCTTTCGGATAACAATGTAGGCAGACTTGTTGACACTCGAATATAATGGTAAGCGATGACGCATTCAGGTAATGGTGCCGGTTTGTTTACGAGTTAACTTCGAAACTAGTCGCTTCCTCGCCGGTAAACAGAGCTGTACTGGCTCTTTAGCCGAATGAACCGAGGCCAATGTCGAGTTATAACCTTCCGCCTGTGAGCCACTTGCCTCAGTGGACCCGGGTCGGCCGGCTCGGTAAGCTACCGGCCAACCAGCTGCGGCCGCTTCCCCCCGCCCCCTCAGCGGACCGAGGAGCGGGCAGAGCGGCGCCGGAGTCCCGCTGCAGAGAGCCGGACCCCCGCGTCGCCTCGCTGCAGAGGAACATCCAGTTCCTCCAGCAGCAGCACACGGACACTCTGGACAAGCTGCACGCAGAGATAGAGTACCTGCGCCGGGAGAATAAAGGTGACCAGGCCGGTGTGAGCTGGAAACGGTGGCTTTAATACAGAGTGTCAATCTATCTGTGTTTGAAGGTGTTCACCTCAATGTGTAACCTAATCATTTTGCATAATGACAAACAATTAATATTACTCCACAGTTGAATAAGAAAACAGCACAATAGCTTAAGATGCCAATACCATAAACTTATCACATATGGACCATATCACAACTGAGCTGCTGATGACAGAAGAGTAATATAACTAAGTAAACTTTAATCCTCTTTACAAACTTTAGAAAAGAGCACTTTACTCACTTTAAAGAGAGAAAGGGGATAAAATAAAAAATAAATGAAAAAAAGTTAATTTAATTTACGATAAATTTAGAGTTTTAAGGTGCTTTTTAGATAATGTGCTTTGATTTGGTCTTTCTGAGACTCTGCATGAAGGTTTTTCAAAGTTGAAGATCAAAACAACAGTGGTTTGTGATCAATATTTTGTGTAATAGATAGACAGAAAGATATTTTATTATCTCCTGTAGGAATATGCAGTGATGTGGTAGTCATCAAGGAATCTGTTATATGTAATACATAATTTGTGTGATGTGGGAAGAGTATCTAAATTGATCCTCAAGATCCTTATAACTGTTTTCGATTGGCAAACGGTGAACGCAGTAACCCCGCATGTGATGAATTTAATGTTCATGACAGAGACCTTACTGTCTCCTGACGAGGTGCTGAAAAAACAGACATTCAATCTGAGTACGGTGGTCGCATAGCAACAGAACTGGGGGTTGGGGTGTGTGTTGGGGGGGGTTGATGGTCTCTCGGTTGGAGGTGGACAGAGATCCAGTGTCACTGTACTGAACAGGCCACGTGCTGCTCCATACAACTGCATCTCACCACCCATCAGGAGACTCCCCAGTCATCTGTCGCCACGCCATCACTGCAGTCAGGCCCCCTCATGGAAACACGGGCTGTTTGTGTTACAAGACTGTGCCTCTAATGTGCCTCTGCAGTATATCACACACTAACCGCTCTTATTATGGATGTTGCAGAGCTGCAGTATAAGCTGATAATGGAGACTCCCAAGTCAAACAGAAAAGGTAAGATGTAATTCTGAGAGAGTGTGATACAGATATGCATAAAGCAGATAGTGATACTATGTTGGTACGACATAGGCAAAGGCAGAGAAGTGTGTCAGTGTTTATCATTGTTAGTATATTTATACTTTTACGTCTGGCCAATTTGGTGTACAATTGGGTAAAACTCAGTCTGCTGAATAACATTAAGGGCACAACAGTTAATATTCTCTGAGTATCTTTGTCTTGGGTCCTCTTTTGTCCAGGAGCAACACACAGTCGGCGAGGTGCGAGACCACCCACTCAGGGAAGTGAAGCCCGCACGGGACTCTACCTGGAGGAGCAGCTGCAGGACATGAGACCGTCACAGGACCAAGCATTAAGGTGATTTCCTGTCCACTCACCTACCTATCTCAATACTTGTATGTGAGATTAGATTATTAGGAATGAGTTTCTAAGATATTCATACTTAATACTTACTTAATTAATAGATTTAAGTAACATATAAGTAACATGGACTGATGACACAGGTAGCGACATCATTAAATTCATGCAGGAGGTCAGATAGGATAGGACATTTGAGTCTCTCAACTGTAAGTCAAATAAAGACCAATACACCACACTACCGGAGTCAATCAAATTGGATTAGTTCTTATAAATCATTCAGAAAATATTCCATCTCAGGATAATACTTTACCAGCTCGAAATTAAAGTATGGAAAAACACTGCTAAGAAATGTGTTGGTTACTAAAATACTGATGGAAATACTGACTTTCGATGGCATAAAATGCATCTACATTAAGCACATTGTAGGTTAAACACAATGTACAGTACAAAATTATATACTGAAGCAAGTAGGATGTAAAATTGAGTTAGCACTACCAACAACATTAATCCCAATAAAGGATGTGAAACAAAGAACAGTGTTACAGTGTTACACCACAGTTAGTGTGTATGAAGAAGCAGAACAGAGGTACACATACTGGTGTTAGTGTCAGCTATAGAGAACAAATAGTTTAATGCTGACAGTTTTTTTGTTTATTCAGTCCCCAGACTGTATAGCAGCTTTACATTTGTTACCATTTAAATGTGTGACAAGCCTGCAGAGACATTTGCTCGTGTGGCTGACAGAGAATGTGAAGTTCATAGTCTGAATCCTGTGTGGGTACAAAATGTACTTTTCTTGTTGTAAACTAATCAGTTTAGCAAGTTCTCAGATGTACCAGAGCCTGATCTGTCGAAGACATATTGTACATCTGTTCCAGGCGTACAAAGATGGCGTGTTAATTGATCTGAGTCTGCATCTGCAGCAACTATGCGTTTACAACCAAACCTTCTTTTAACAGTTTGCATGTTACTTTTTATCATTATCTCTCTGACTACGGGGAGAAGCATTGGAGAAGCCAGCGAAATTTTTGGATCAGCCAAGCAGGATCACAGCCCGGATGTGAAGGGAGGCCTCATCACCTCATTACAGCCTCTACGAATTCACAGCAGTCCCTCCCATCCACCACGCGCTCCCACACTACAGGAGTGTGAGGTCATCATTCGGCAGCTCTACAATGCTAACAGTTTACAGTCTCAGGAAGTAAGCTCATCAGATAATATTAATCAAAATACATTTGCTTTTCAGTGTTGTGGAATTTAAAATACTATAATTACTATTATTCTTTATATATATATTTCTGTGGAAATAGTTCATGACTCTATGACAAATCTGTGTCATTTAGATTATACGTGTGAAGGCACTGCTGAGAGACATTGTTTTGAGCAAGAAGATCACCCCAGAAAATTACATTCTGACCAAGGCTTACCTTGTTGATGGGACCCGGTAATGAGATTTTTTTTTTTTTTACCTGAGTCAATATACAGTATTCCTTGAAAAACTAGCACAGTTGTCACAAGGGTTTCTCTTTTTGGCACTTCTCAGCAAATCTTCAGAAGAAAAAAAATTTCCAAAGCTTGGTCTTCAAACATTCCCTGAAAAAACGTACGTAAATCCGCACAACAAATCACTCCAACCTTAACAATACTGCATTTACTGCCTCTTCTCAACAGAGGCTTCTCATGATGCTGCTTGTGTCAAGAAACTGCCTTCACCGTCTCAGTTAAATCTACCTACGTTTCCTCTGCCCAGGTCTGGACCCTCTCAGTCTGGGTTGGTCCTCCCAGCCCTCACACAGAGCCTGAACCCCACCATTGCAGAGAGACAGAGGAGGACCCGCGCTGTGCAGAGAGACCGCCTCAAAAGAACAGTGCACTGATGGGATCAAAGTACCACGACGTCAGGGAGTATAGACTTGAAATCACTGGATTTTGCACAAAACAAAAGAATGAATGTTGGGAATATAGCTTTGTACTGGAAATGGTAATTCTATGTATTAATTTCTTACCAAACAGTGCATTTTATTACATTTTAACTATTAAAGTGAGTTAGTTTAGTGAGTTCTAGTTTTCACTGCACTTTGTTGTAATTCTGCCAAACCGATGGCAGAATTGCTTTATGGCATATAACTACATAGAACAAAATACCTGTCACTTTTAAAAGAGCAAAGTATTCAAAACCTTTATTACCGCAACCAACCAAAGTGAAGCCTTCAGTGGTGCATTAAATTAATTATATAAAAGGCAACACCAGGCTTATCTCTCAGGCACTGTTTGTACTGGTTTGTATTTACACTGAATGGAGCAGTGTCAGTTTTTACCTGACGTTTCCAAGTGTTTCCAGTCACGCACCTTCAACACAGTTAAGTGCAGTTGTACAAAAACCAATTAAAATGTCTGAACACAAAATGGCACTGCTCTTGTCTTATTTCCTTCTCGACTGGTGTCTCTTCCTGTTCTTTTCCCTGTCTGTGTTTCTTTTAGCAATCAAACATGTGCACAGTTTACTATTTAGTGTGAGTGATGCTGTGTATTGTATACCAGATTATGACACAGTGATTATGTCAGCACTGGTTTCCTTTTGTGCACACCAATGTGAGTTATACATTTTATTGTAATAGTGTAGTCATGTGACTGGAGATGAGAGAAGTGAAAACATCTTTCTTGCTGTTTCAATATTACAAACTTGCCAGACTGCATGACTCCGATTATCAGTACAGATTTTTAGAATTTGAGATGTTCATTGTTTTGTTTATTTGAAAGATGGCATTTGTGTGAATGAAATGTGAATATTCATAGGCCTCCGCATTGCATGTCAATGTTTTGATGATAAACAGGAAGTCAAAATGATGGCCAAGTGAATAGGTCACTCTGTGGTTCACAGCCTTTGCCACGATGACTTACAATACTCATCATACTAAATTCTACCACAGTTCTGTATGAATGCTCCACTAACCATGCCTGTGAATACTGACAAAATTAAAATCTTTTACAAACTTATAAGTGTGGAAAACTAACAGTCATCTGCTTCCACATGTGCAGTGTAGAGTTTTTCGTTGAAACTATGAGGAAGTGGTTAGTTAAAAATTATAAAGAGAAGGCATATCAAACTGAAATATGAGGAAGAAATAAAGTGGGTGTTTGCTTGTATCTCAGACATACTTTTTTAAACTTCTGTTCTGGTAGGTTCTATAGATAACTATTATAATGTTGTGTGTTTACCCAGGGGAAGACTACTAATCAGATGTGGTTCCACTTGTTTTGTTGTGCTGTCAATATGTAAAGACATACAATACATTTTACTGCTGGATTCAACTCCCACTGCAATAGAACTATTCTCTATGGCTTTCGCAGTCATATAAATATGTATCAAGATTAATATTATCATATGCACAACAATTACATGGAGGCTGGCTGAGTATTAAAGTGAGATAATACACAGCTGTGTGAAAGTCACTTCAAAAGCACTTGGCCTAATTTCATAACACGAATCAAAACTCCTGGTTGTGCAACAGAGCAGGGCAGGTTAAGAACTGCACGCAGGCAGGCGGGGCAGACATTTCCCGGCACAAACCTGGCTTAGCATACTCCATCCCTAGAAGCTTTAAGAAATTAATTCATAATCAAGAGAATATGTAGTAGTGGCGTGTACACTGTGTCAGATTATAAAACATTTCACCTCCCTGCAACAGTCCACACTGTCTAGAATGACAAACACTTTACTGCTAATTCTGAATAGTCAAATATTGTTTCTTGCATATACCCACTAGATGGTGGTGTTTCTACATAAACTCCTCAGTGGACGTCCAAATTTGGGCCTACAAATGTTTGACAGCAAATCAACACAGGTATGTTATAAATGACCTTAGAATAACTCACAGTCACATTTCTTTAAAATTATTTTATTAATTTTATATCAAAATAGCCAAATATGCAATATTCATCTTTCTTTATTATGACCTACTCCCTAAACATGCATCTGAATGAATGCCTGTCAATATCTCGTGGTAACAAAATCCACATATAAACAAAGGTTTAAACTAATAATAACATTAAACCAAATGTCTGTTGTGAAAATGCACATAATTAAACCAAATGTACCCTCAATCATCAACATTTTTACTTTTAGTTCTGAGGAGGAAGAAGTGGTGTTTTTTTTCTGTTCTTTCCAATGTGTTGCATCACTGCGTCTTTGTGGAAATGTGGGAATTGGCAGTCTTTAGCCATTAAGATCCAGTGGGTGCAAATCTATTAACATTCAGACAGTGCTGCAGTGATGAGAGCTGCTATGTGCCAGCTGCAGCCTCATGAGGCATGGCCACTGAAACCTCAGACAGCAGAGGAATAGAGCTACCTCTTTATACATTTTACTTTCATCAATGAGCAGAAGTTGCTGCGCCACATTGGATGGCCTGTTGTGCTCACAGTCAGTGTTTTCCAACACATTCCTTCATTTATATTACTCTTTATTAAGGCCTCTTTTGAGGCACTGCCCCCTGCATTTAAATTCACTCTCTCCCTTTCAGCATATTGTGCTGTGGGTTGGGGAGGTTGGGGAGCTCCAAATCGATGTGTCACAGTTCTGTGCCAGATAATACTTATTATGAGATTGAATGGAGGGGAAGTTGCTGAACAACAGGAAATGGAAATAGGGAAATATGTAAAACATTTTACTGGTGGCATGAAATAACTGTTGACTGAGCAAATATGACCTACTGTACCAGAGGAAACATATGAGCTGCTAATGAGGCCACAGTGAAATACAAGTAAAAATAAGTGTAGAAATGCAATAAATTTACAGAACACGTACTTTGTAAATCGGTCCTCGAAGAACGCACCTGAGATGCTTGAGCTGTCTGATATGACTTTCAGAGTTTAATCTGCAGCCATTCATTCATTATTATACAGCAATAGCAGTGAAATCAAACTATATTCTACTCCAGGAGTGCTACATGCCCTCAAGTGACCTTTACTCTGTAGATCTACGTTATATAAAGTGCTAGAAAGTAGTTCAGCTATATTTACACTTATCTACAACTTGTCATAGCCGGAGTATAAAACAGTTCAGATTCGCTAGATGTCAATCAGCCACAACAGCAAATCTGCCACTTGCACATAATGCCTCAGTATATGATCTATGAAATGAAGCCATTTGTCTGCATAGCCTGTACCGGTATTTTTAATACATCTACCATGTTTATTCTGCTGATGGTATGTCTACATAAAAGCATAACTCTTACATGTAAAGGCGTATATTTACATTGTAGCACTTTACTTACGGATGAACAAGAGAGATCTTTAATGTTGTTGTGGGCTGAAATGCATCACAATTGCGGTTAAAAAAGAAGTAAATAAAATCTTTTTTTTCTGAACATGTGAAAAGTGCACTGACACATAGAGAATAGTAAATAAACATTGGAGCACAGAGCGCGGTTATAAATAGCGACCTGCGGTGATGACACCGCTGCTTTACGGCATGTCATAGAAAATGTTCTGCAGCTGTGTCATGGAAACATGATTGACACCTCGCTCTCAGCGCGGGGGTGGGCGGAGGTAGGTGGTGGAGGGAGGAGAGGAGAGGAGGGGGGGCGGCATCCGTGGCGTCGTCACCCCCCCCTTACCTCCTCCCCCCCTCCGAGCGTCAGTGACGTGCAGATAGAGAGCGGGACCTGCCCTCCCGTCGCCATTTTTTCGCTCTCTTCTGCACTTCTTGTGGAGGCTCGGGTGAAAGGAGAGGGGGGTGGCACCGGGCAATAAAAAAAGAAAGGAAAACGGAAAAAAACTTACACAGAACCGTCCGCGGCCCCCGGGAGCACCGTCAGGAGCGGGTCGAGAGGCGGCGTGGGGAGGGTGTTGGTGTTGTCCGGGGGGGGGGGAGACGACTACGACGGCGGCGACGACAACGGCGACGCACGCGAGAGAGAGAGCGAGCCCTGGCACCACAGCGCGCGAGCCCCTTTGAGATGCACGCGCAGGAGACGAGCCGCCGCCGCCAAACAATTTTCAGTGTGAAGACGTGTTGCGGGCCGCCATTTTTCCGCCGCGCTGCCTCCAAAGTGCGCTCCGAGCCCAGAAGAGAGGGGATTCAAAAAACGCCTTTCCATGACGTGTGCCTGCGCGAGACACCGAGAGGACACCGACCAACCGCTCCGACACGCGGCCGCCGGCAACCGCTCGGCTGACATGAGGATTTAAGAGACCGAAAAAAAAACCGAGGCCACCCCAGTTTTCTTCTTCTTCTGCTTCTTCTGCTTCTTCTTCTCCGCTCTCACAACTGACACCCACCGCGGGATGAATTATTAGAAGAGGAGCCTGCTGTTTTCTCGGAAGGCGGAACGAAAAAGGGAAGCTTCATTGATCATTTGTTGCTCCGTCGACGTCGAGTTCATTATTAGTATTTTTATTATTATTTCATCTTATCTCTCTCTGACTGACTGCTCGACACAGGAACCACGTTATGCTCCAAAGTTGGATCGAGCTGGCCTGTCTCTGAAAGGTTGTGGGGTCTTTTTGTGTGTGTGTGTGTTTTCTTGTTGCAGCGCCTGTGCAGAAATCACTCGAAAAAAAAGCCTCACAGGGGCGACGGACGCCCTGCCCTGCATCCTCCAAATCCTCCAATTAATTTGCTGTGATTGGCCAATCCCAACCACGCAGACCCAGTTTAACTTATTGTCTAGTCTGGTTTCCAGCCCTCCTCCTCTTCCTCGTCTTCATCCGTGGACTCGTTTTAACTTATTTTGAACAGACATGTCCACCGCTCGGTTTGACTCGGCCGATCGGTCCGCCTGGTATTTCGGACCCGTGTCCCGCCAGGAGGCGCAGAACCGGCTGCAGGGCCAGAGGCACGGCATGTTCCTGGTGCGGGACTCGTCCACCTGCCCCGGAGACTACGTGCTGTCGGTGTCCGAGAACTCCAAGGTGTCCCACTATATCATCAACTCCCTGCCCAGCAAGAGGTTCAAGATAGGCGACCAGGAGTTTGACCACCTCCCCGCCCTGCTGGAGTTCTACAAGATCCACTACCTGGACACCACCACGCTCATAGAGCCGGCCCCCAGGTAAGGGGAAGTCACTGGCTACCATGTTGAGATGACCAAAACACACATGTAGTGTTGATGAGCCTGGTTATTATTATTATTTTTTTAGTTTAAAGTGAACTGGGTTGTCTATTTTTATCAGAGGCTAACCCACTTTTCAGGCAGATCTGCAGGGGCGGACACTGCAGATCTGCCATGAAACATCTACTTTGTCAGATGTACACACTCCATCACTGTCACTGCCACTTCACTGTTTTGTAAGTGAGGCTGTCCCAACACGCCTGATAATGCTGGTCAAGTGTGCGTGTTTATGAATGAGCTAAATAGCAATATTTTCCTATATACAGCTGTAATAATGTTTTACATTTTGGTCCTACATCTCAGACTCTTCATGAAGTGTTTTATACAATGTTACATGTGGCAGTCTTTCATGTCTTGCATTTATTCCTTTTTTGAGCTTTCTTGCCAATTACTTGTGTACAAAACATTAGCAAGCATTCATGAGCAAATGGTCCTTGGAGGGGCTCATTTAAATCACATTTTTGCATATTTACTAGGGGACCTGTTGCCTAACACCAACATTTATTGAATACCATTGAACAAAATTATATGATGCATGAAGGGAAACCTATTTTTAAAATTTATATTCATTGACTATTGTCATGCCTTTATTGGTAACTTCATTATATCTCCTTCTTTTGCTTCAATGTTCTTATCTCTCAAGGTACCCAAGCTCAGTGACTTGTCCCATCCAGCCCATTGGCGCTCCAGAGGAGAACCTGGAGTATGTGCGGACTCTGTACGACTTCACTGGCAGCGATGCAGAGGACCTTCCCTTCAAGAAGGGGGAGATCCTCATCATCCTGGAGAAACCAGAGGAGCAGTGGTGGAGCGCCAAGAGCAAAGAGGGCCGCGTAGGGATGATCCCTGTACCCTATGTGGAGAAACTGGTACGACCTTCGCCTCACCCCGGCCAGCCCTCCCACGGATCGCGCAACTCCAATAGCTATGGGATCCCAGAGCCCTCCCACGCTCTTGTCCACGCTTACGCACAGCCCCAGACGCCCTCACCGCTGCCCCCCGGCACACCTGGAACGGTTATCAGCACTCCACCGTCCATGCAGAATGGCCCTGTCATGGCAAAGGCTATCCAGAAACGTGTGCCATGCGCCTATGATAAAACGGCTCTTGCTCTAGAGGTATTGTAAAATGGGATTTCACTGTATCTCATCTGTTTAACTGAAAAATGTCCTTTCTTTTTTTTCCCTGCCTTTGTAGGAGATCACATTGTCTTAAATCGCTGTTGTTCGAGATGAAGTAATGTTGTCACCATTGAATTTTTTGGTCTTTTGTTAAGTTGATCTAAGATTTGTTAATTCTGGAGGTTATTCATTGAGGTCTTACAATTAACTTTAATTTGGTTCAAATTGGCTAACATTTCCAAGCACAAAGATCCTCAACACTTTAATAATACAGGTCATGTGGAAAGTCCAGCTTATTATTTGTCACATAGCCAGTACATCAGTGTTTTGTTTAGTTGCACCATTGATTTGTAAAACAACATCATGCTGTAAGTCTCCATGTCAAGAAAGTGCCAGGGGCATCTGCTCATCGTCACCACGCTGAAAATCACCTGTTTCACCTCAAACTCTTTGGTTTGGTGTGGTTGGAAGTGGGCTTTGTTGAACCTGTAAGTGCTCCAAATAGGGACGTCACAGCGGTAGTGTGAGGAGCGAAACCACAAGGAGTCAGAAAAAAACCTTCTCTTTAAAGCTCAACTAGTTTGCTGAAGCCTACACAATTTATTACACCTAGATAGCTTGTAAGTACATCATCTGCAGCAGATGAAAATATTCTAGGCTGACAGAAGGTGTTGTTCTAAGCTTCTTAGCTCTACAACATCACATCCTGAGTAGTTGCTCTTGAAAAGTATGAATACAAATCTGTTTTCTTGGAGGAAGGTCAAGTGTGTAAATGTTGTTGACAGTCAAAAGCAAAATGCTTTTTCGTGGACAAAGTTAAACAGTCACAAGAGATAATGAGGTGACAATTAATTTAGTATTGCTCTGTAACTTATTTTCAAATATGGACTGTCCCCAAAGAAGACTTGTCAAAAACACATGCGGTTTCAGAAATAAAGAATAGAAACTTTCTTCACACCTAAAGGGGAATTTTTTAGTGCTGCCCCATTTCTTGCACGCTTTGGCTGTACTCTGAATTGAAATAGCAGTAGTCAGTAGCTAGTAAGGAGAGTTGACGGGTGTGGGGGGACACCAGTGCTACCGACAGTTACCACAGCAGACGTGCTGGTTGTATGTGTGAAAGTATCTTTAAGACAACCTGTGACTCCTCTCCGGTTAAGACTGTGTTATCGCTCTGTGGTCACACCAGAAACATTCGTAACCACAGCCACTTGGGACACTTGCTGCCAGCAGGGTTGGGGTGTGACTACTTACACTAGTTGCTGTGGGCCTGACGCTGCATGCTGATGTTGTGGTGGAGGGATGCTACTTGTTGCCGCCATTCACTGAAAATGAATAAACGCCAGGTATATTTATGTTTGGCGTTGGATTGTTGGACACTGATTCTCTGGCTTCTGACTAGACAAGAACTTATCTTGGGTTTAGGGATCATGTTGGAGATCAGTGTAGTGTGTTTGTTACACAACATGGTGTGTCTTATTGGTATGATAAACACAAAATACTCAAAATGCACAGCTGTAAATTGATGGTGGCGAGACTAGGATCAGTGTCCTCTGATGGGCAAATGGAGCCTTATTTCTTCTAGTTTTCTGCAGCTCGCAGTTGCTCAGACTCAGTCTTCTTGCTAATCAGCTAGCTACTAAACAGGCAGCAGCTCTGTTGCATTTCTCAGCAGTGCTCTCTTGCTAATGTATAACTGCTCTGACTGTGGTAACATGTTGAAGCATGTGATGTAATGCATAACATGCGTGTCACGTTCGCCTGGACTCCAAAAAGGCTTCACTGTGGTAGCAGAGTGAGCTGTACCAATGGCCCTCTGGGGGAGAGATGAAAAGGAAAGGTGTCTGAGCCTCTCCCTTCTGCCACTCGCTGACATCAGAGTGCGTCAGAAGATGTAGGAAGTAAACTAGGCCGCTACAGCTTTGAGTGATGCACGCTGTCCCCATGACTCTTGTACAGAAATGAGGGTGTAAATTTGGGTTGTGAGCAAACCTGGTGAACAGTATCCATGCTAAAGGTTAGACAGCCGCTCTAAAATGTCAGTCCTGCCTTCTCTGCCCTCCACTATTTGTCCCTCCCTCTTCTTTTTGTTTTATCTTTTTTTTTTTTTTTTAAATAGTGACAGCTAATATGAACAACCATCACTGGAAATGTTAGATGCCTCATTCAGACACACCACACACACTCTTGCTCGGTCTGAGAGCAAAAAAGAAATGGGGAACAGGCACAAATGGTCAAGCAAAGCAAACACGTGAGAACTGAAACTGAAACATGACTTTTTTTGCCACGAATGTTATGCAACACTGTGCAAGCATATGTTGCAGCAGTAAAGTGTGTGAAGCTGGAATATGGTAATGGGCAGCGAGAGATTAACCTTTGACTGCTGTCTGTGGAGCCCCATGAACTATTCCTAACATGTGAGTCAAATGCAAAGTGGGCAATGAAGATTGGGCCCTGTCAGTGTGCGTCAGTGACCAAAACTGCTCTGAGATTAAGAGATTCATGTCGACTTTTTTCAGGAATGCATTAGCACACCTCAGATGTGCCGCTGTTGTGAAAGCTGTGTCTGAACTTTCTGAAAGGCCTTTTAGATTTGTGCTACTGCAACACTTTCAGACGACTTACAAAACAAAAGACTATCTGAAGCCTCTAAAGGAGAACTGTGACTTTATAGCCTTTCCTCCACACTGTTGAGGAGGTATCGAAATTTCTTTTTGTAGTTTACTGCTGAGGATGAATGCATGGCCAGCGTAATATCTCTCACCTGAAAATTCAGACTCTCATCATGTTCTTCATTTTATTTGATGATTCTCACGCCCTGGGTTTCAGGAAGTGCAGCACTTTTTTCACTGGCCACACATTGTAACTTACAGTGGCCACAGTAGTTGTATCACTGCACATTGGATGCCTTTGTTCTTCACTTTGCCTTGAAACCATGACCTTAAAAAGGAGCACTGAGCAAAAACTTTACTCATTTGATATTTCCATTGTCTTTTTATTTTAAAACCAATCTCCCAGTGGCTTGTCTTTCAATATTATGTATTATGAAATAATACATAATAATGCATTATGAAATGATACACAATAGGTCTATACTCCTGTATTGTTGTCCATGATGAAGTTTTGTGAATGAGGATGAAACCAGACTTTAATACAAAGTAGATACTTGAGAGTGAGCAAAAGACGGCGTTGCACTTAAGCAACATTGAGTAATTTGAAAAGAAGGAAGCTGGCAGAAACCTTAGAAACCTGTCACTAGAAAGAAACTAGCTGAAACGCTAGTATTTCCTGTGGTATTTTTGATTTACTGTTCTTTAACTTTCTTTGCTCTGAAAATGCATGCCTTTCCTCGTCTCATCATGTCTCCTCTATCTGTCTCTGTCGTTGGCTCGGAATAGTTCATGGCTTACAGCAAAAACCCTTCAGTTTTGTTCTGTGACTATTCTGGGGCCTCTGGGGTTCAAGACACAGAAGCTATGAGTCATTATTTATTCACTTTAGAGACAGCCAGGCCGCAACAAATGAAATCAGGTTATTGATATTCAGGCTTTTTTGTTTGTTTGTTTTGTTTCATTCCTGCTGTCTTAATTCTTTTAGAGGGTTATGGTGCATTATCTTATTCACAGCTTTTGCATGGTCACAGTAAATTTGCTTTGGATTTATTTTCTCATGTTAGTTACAAAAAATCATCAGTACAAGCCTAACAAGGACTTAATCAAACTGTGTATTCACCTTTTAAGGTTTTATTGAATATCAGTGATAGCGGTGTAGTTTCACGACATGATGATTCATTCAAACAGCCTCATTCATTCAAGTGTTTTACAATTATTTGTGTCGACAGAAGTCTTTTATGACTAAGTAGCATTCTTGTCATTCCAGGGTTGCGTTAAGGATTACTGTTACAGATAGTGTCTGGGACTCGATGTCCTTGAAGCTTCATTCTGTAGTCCAACCTACAAATTGTGTGCCCTCACATTCACGCTTCAATCATGGTTTTGATGGCAGCGACTTTTCCTTTCTAATCCTGATAAAGAACATATGGCTTTAGCAGATTGGGGTCACATTCGGTGTCACAAGCCCATCTGAGCGACAGCTCCATGCTTTCCTGTCGCCTGTTTAAAGCACAGTGCAATACTGAGGTGGAGATCTGTTAAATGGCTTTTTATTTTTAAAAATGTATGTTGATATAAAGCAGTTGAACCAGATGTTGTGTGAACTCGACCATGTAGTTTGGAGCAGGTTTTAAAATAAACATTGGCCATGTGCCAATTTTATTTTTTTCCCTCGAGCTATGAAAATGTTGACTCTTAACTCAGCCTGCTTTTTCTTGTCTCATGATGTGTGTATCTTTACCACGCAGCCTGGTGCAGCATTGGGCGCTCATAAGCTAACACTGAGAAAGAAATACCTGCAATTGCACTGTGAAAAACATTACCAGAGAATAGTGTCGTGTCGCCACCTTCTCTCTGTTCTTTAAGTGGAAATAGTCATACTTAACTGGTTGTATAATTTCAAATTGGCCTGTTATCTACTCAATCTACCCAAAATGCTGACATTTCCGGTGTTGTTTTCAGTGAGTTGGCATGATGCCTGACCTGGTTAGTGATTATGTGCTCATGATATTTTACAGCACTTCAGTTAAATTTTCCCCTTAAATCATTGTATTTTAAAATGTTCTCATCCAGCAGAATATCTTGACTGTAGTTAGAAATATTTTTTATAATTTGAATGTATTTTCTTATGTATGTATGACTGCTCTTCTTTTTTGTGACTTGTCATTATAAAACTCGCTCACTCCTGCTCCTCTGGTATCTTACGCTCCTCTCCTCCTCCTCAGGTTGGCGACCTCGTCAAGGTCACGCGGATGAACATCAGTGGCCAGTGGGAGGGAGAGGTGAACGGACGGAGAGGTCTCTTCCCATTCACCCACGTCAAAATCATAGACCCCCAGAATCCGGATGAGAGTGACTGACGTAAGAGTTGGACTGGACCCTCTCGCTGGTGTCGGCCTGTACCTGAACATGCTGGCTCTGTCCACCTTTCCCGCCAGTGTCGCCCACGGTTACGTGCTTGCCTGCTTGGGGCTGTACAATGATAGCGACCCCTCTGTTGTTGCCAACCGTTGCAAGGCTTTCTGACTGTTTACAGCTTTGGACATTGGATCCAAACTAAAACCTGACCCCACTTCTCCCAGTTCCCCTTCCCCATGTCTTGGTTCCTGGCTGGGCAGTTTTTTTTGTTTGTTTTTTGCATTAGAGTCCTTTTTCATTTCCAGATCACTGGGCATCAGTGTGAGTGTGTATGTGTTTGTGTGTGCGTATGTATAAGTGCATGTGTGTGTGAGTTCACAATAGATATTTACCACATTACATCATAACTTGTCTTTTTTTTATTTGATTTCTCAGAAATATGTTTGCAGTCTTGGGGACTTTAGAATGTGTTGGTGTGCGTTTCTGTTTCGTTGATGTGAGGATATTTGTACGAAGTAGGGAAAAGCAATATCCCTATGGACTTGGGAGAGCACTGAGGCAATGAGGAGCTAACCAGCCAGTCAACTGTTCATTTCTTCAAACAATCAAGTCACTGTTGTACCTTAACCATCACAATACATACAATGTGTGACACACGTCAGGGGAAATCAGGAGAGATGCACTTGTGGTTGATGATAGATCCCATGATCTCACCCATGCTTCAACCTGGCACACGTCTGGCTGACAAGACTTATGTATCTTTTCTTAATAAGACATGACACGGCCATATGTGATTTCATCTTTTTCCAATTTGTGCCACATGATCAAGTTTTTTTTGTTTGTTTTTCTTTTAAATTGTGACATGGAAACATATGGTGGAGGGGTAACTCTGCATGCCCACTTGGTACCTCTCTTTACTGTCCTTTTGACATTATTTTGAATTAAAAGGACATCGATTAGAGATTTGCAGGTTTTAGTGACAAACAGCACCAAGCACTAGAAGATATATTTCAACTTTCTGCATAGGAGTGCAAAACTTTGAACAGATTTCCAATAGTCAAATGGCAGCAGCAGCCCTGGCCAGCACTTCCCACAAGCATCTGACTACAAAGCTAGCTAAAAATATATATATATATTAAAATGCAGCGCGGGCACGAGGACTGAAGGCTTTGCACCGAGCGAGAAACTCTCGATGGCGTAGATCAGGGAAGGATGAAACGTTTCAGCAAGCCAATGAGATCCCACCAATGCCTTTTTTCCCCCCTGGAGAGTAAGATAAATGCATCTTTTAGCGCATGCAATCCCCTCTCTAACCTTTTTATGTTTTTAATGTAATATTACTCCTGACAGTTTAGGATTTGAACCAGCTTTATTCCTTAAATATTTGGTCTGTGCACAATTTCACACTTTCTGGCTCTTTATGCAAACAGACTGTATCGGAGTAGTGGGAAGCATTTTTTTGTTGTTGTTCATACCGTGCCGCAACCAATTCTTTTTGGTCAGTTGGAGCCGAGGACTAAACAGTTGTGCTAACAGTGCCGACCCCCCCTGGATTTTCTGCTGTAAAAACAATTTCAACCCCCACCCTGTCTCCTTAGTGCTTTCCATTGGAAATCATTGCTCAGCCGTTCACTCAGAGTAACATTGTGCAGCTTTTAGTTGTATTCCAGTTTCGTTTTTTGTTTTTTGTTAGGTTGTAGTCAGCTATTAAATCAAGCATTTTGGTTAAAATGAGTGATGTTAATAAAAGTACCTACGGTGACATTTACAAAAGGGAAAAATGCCTGCTGGTTGCCTCTGTGCATGACCTCTTGGCTGGGGAGATGGTTCGACCCGGCCAAATGCTGCTTAATGTCATTTATGTCCTTATTGAATAAAGGTTTCTTTTTATTTTAATCCCTCCTGGTCTGTGCAAACAAACCGGCGTGGGCTTTCCTCATCAAACTTAATGAAATCTACTAATTAAGCAATACACCCTGATTATTTCCTTTTCTTGAGGTGAACTTGCTTTTCTCATGCTTCTGAGTTGTTTTGTAATGGCATTAACAGTATTACTGTGCTCTCTTCTCATATTCTAAGAAAGCCTGTCTTTTACTTAAGAATTGAAATTGTGCCTTTTATTTTCTTATACCATTTACATGTGTTAATATTTCCCATGGTTAACACCTGTGCTGGTATTGATCCTTTATGTACAGAACAAGTAAATAAAATTTACGTCTACTTCTTTAAGCGGCTCTCTCTGGTATCTCTGTCCTCCTGTATTCGTGATGGCCCTCTTTATGCAGATGGGGGGGCGTGGACGTGTCCACAGCGGCCCTGGCGTCACAGGTTGAGTATCTAGAGCACAGGACAGTCGTTCTTGCTCCATTTTTTTTTTTTTTTTTTGACAGTTCCAGTTTTTGATTCTGGCTGCGCCCAGGAGAAAGGAAGCAATTAATGAATTTTAATGAAGAGCTAATAAAAGAAAGTCAGCTGACCTGCAGATGGGGAATGGAAAACTTTTCAAGGGCAATGTTTCAGATGCGCATGTTCTGTGACCGTTTGTTCAGCACTTCTGCAACCAGGCACAAATAACTTTAAGCCAATAGATCCTAAAAATGCTAACACCTTGTGTATATGGCAAACAATTGCACATGCAGCAAGTGATATCCAACAGCAAGGTATCTCTTGACTGTACTGAAAATTACCCACATGCTTTTGTTTTTTTTTAATGCTTATTAAAGAGACTTCTTACCATACTGCAAAGGCATAAATCAGCACAGTCCTTAGCTTCTGCAGGTGGAGAGGTGACGTATAAATGGGTGGCTGTGGGAAATGGAGCTTTAGCTAAATGTAAGAGGATTCATACCATTCATGGTGACTGTCCACTGGGACTTCACTGAAGCCTCTATGAATGTTAGATTGTGCAACTGCTTGTTACAGGCATCTATAGTAGACTGATAACAGATAGCAACAAGAGAACTGCTCACTCACTGATAGCAGCCGGAAGTGCTTTCTTATCCATAACCGCCATCTAATGAGGGTAAGATCTGTTATCTTGTGCTCTTTTTTTTAAGACAGTTAGAGAATTAGTAGATGGTGGATAAGGACTGCACGCAGGAACAGACCTTTCAGAGAAGTATGCATGTGCATGCATATGTTGAATGAATCAAATGAGGATGCAGTAGTTTAAAAAAAACCAAACATAGTCAGTCTGCTTGTTGCAAAACACAACCCCCAACACGTCATTTACGAACAACTTTTCTATGATATTTGATATTTCAAACTGTATGTTCAGTTCACTCTCTGGTCTTTACCTCTGGATGCCTTGTGCTGTGCTGTGATGTGTGTGTGTGTGTGTGTGCCAGGTTAAACTGCCATTAGAGCCAATCAATGTACTCCTCTGGACTGTGATAGGCGGTGGCTGCAGTGAGAATGACCATAATGAATCAAACTTAGCTGAGTCTGACCTCTCCTCAGGGCACGGCGTAGGTCAGTGTGTGCGTGTATGCTTGTGTGTGTGTGTGTCTGTTAATGGATGTGTGGCACGGTCGATGAAGGCCTTCCTACAGTCCATTACCACCACCGCCCTCAATCTAGCAGCCTCCACGCTGTAGAGTATCTGGCCCACAGAGATGAATGCACAGCGAATCCGTGCTATCTAAAAATATGAAGACAAATGAACCCACCGCCTCTTTGTTTCAGCCCTGTGTTTTCTCCTGCAGGCCAACGGTGACTCTGCAGCTCCCACCATCATAACGTTCATCAGTGCTTTATGTTAATCCGCTTGCAGCCTCTTTTATTGTCAGTGAACGAGCATGTAGTAGCGTGTCGGAGCCCCCCAGTGTTTCACCCATCAGTAGTTAGTAAGCAGTCGTGACGGACAAGATGTAAGCCCATGAATTAATCAGCACTGTGATCTGCACAGTCAACCCTGAAGTAGCTTTTCTGTGACACTCTCACCTTTTTCTGGGAACTGCTTGTCAGTTTTCTGCTTTTATATATTAACTTTGTCCAGCAGATTGTTGACTCTCACTCTTGAAATTAGAATTTAGTAATATAATAGTGAATGACTGCAATTTGATCATTTTAACCGAATTCCCTCTGCCATGATATTGCCAACGTTTGTCGGCTCTGGCAAAAGCCTTGCATGCCCTTCGGTGTCAGAATTATAACTCGAGCACACTAATTGACCCCATCTGTGGTCTATAATTCATTTTACGGCAAGGTGAGGGGGGTCCGGGACGAGCTACGCGGGTGACCCAGATGACCCGGGACACCTCGGGAAGAGCTGGAGGTGAAAGACGAGCATCCTGTAATCAGAACGGTCACAGTTTGAAACTTCCTCACGGCCGGTACATGTGGCGCTGATGAAGGGAATGTATCTGCTCCAGGTCTGGAACCAGTGCTTGTGTCTTTCACAGCGATGTTAAAGAAGTGTATTACACAGAAGAAAAAAAAAAAGACGCTGTCGATGTGCTCTAGAAAATTCCTTTGCAGTGTGTGCTCCCTGAAGCTTTATAAATGTCCCAGATATGGCTTCCCTCTCTCTCTCTCTCTCTCTCTCTCTCGCTCTCGCTCGCTCTCGTAAAACATTTACAGCACAGACGTTCCTGCCTTCTGCTGGGGAAACTATGCCAGACTATGATGGTAATTCCACACTAGCTGTCTGTCATCACTTTATCAGGTCAGACTCTCTGCTCCAGGACAGTCTCTCGTTGCTCCCTAGCTCTCGCTCTTTTTTGCCCCTTCAATATGCTCTTGTTGTGTAACGCTCCTGCTCAGAAGATTCAAAGACAACAGATGAAAACCCACTCAGAAGCTGCAGTTAGTTGAACCGTAGCACTGGATTACTAGGGCACAAATAGTTTTTTTTCCAGGAAAATTACAGCTTTGTTTGGATTCATTTGAAAGAATGTTGGAGAGCAGAAAGCCGTCTGTTTATGTGATGTCGGTGGAAACTGGAGCTATAGTGGCACCTTGGTGGGTCACTATGAATTGATTATCTTATCTATAATCAGCACTAGTGGCACAGCTCTGTGGATGATTGATTGATGGTTGGATGATTAGAGGGTCCGTCACTTTGGCACAGGCTGAAATATTTTGGCAGCTGTTGGGTGGATTGACATAAAGTTTCTGACAAATGTTCATGATCCCCAGAGGATAAATCCTACCAGCTTCTGTAATCCCTTAGCTTCACTTCTCACAGCACCAGCATGCCTTTGCTTTTTTGTTTTTTACACTCAGTGAAATATCTTAACATCTATGGGATGGATTATCAATTTAGACAGTTTCATGGTCCCCACAAAATGGACACTTTATATTTCACACCACCATGAAACTTACATTTGCGGTTTCAAGTAGATATGTCATGAATTACCATGAAATTTTGGCAGATATTTCAAGATCCCCTCAGGTTGAATTCTAATAACTCTGGTGATCCCTTAGCTTTTCACTCAGTGCCTCCATCAGATCCATTATCATTCAGTATATTTGTTAAACACTGAACATTATTTAAAACTAAATATTTCCAGCATCATCTGCTCAAAGCTGTGCTCCCACAGCTGCTGATGTGGATGAAGACATTTAGTCTTGTTCATGGGTTTGTCGCTCACATTCAGATCCATTCAGCAAGACTCACACCATTAGGAATCAGATCATCTGTACGCCCTTAATTTTAATCAATGCATCTCAAAGCAGATGGGATTATTCATTTATTGTGAGAACACTTTCCTCAGCAGCCAAACATTGACATAAATTTTTGTCACTTTTTCATGTCCACTGAATCTGACATAGTATGACTAATCTGATATGAGTCTGAAACCATATTTTTTCACAGTCTGACATCAAATCAAAGTACATTTTGTTATGCTTTACATTCTGGTTAGTCAAGTAGTGGTTTTTATATTATACAGTTTTAAGCTCTTCCATCTGTCACAGATGAGCACAAAGTCAATACAAGGAAACCATGTATGGCTTTAAAAAAAAACTCAATATCTCAATATGATACATAACAGTCTTATTAAAGGCCTGTTACAGTACAGATGGATATTTTTTCATTCTCACCTGAGATTAAAGCTGACTTATTTCCCAGCTGACTTGATACAGCGCAATATATATCCTGCATCTACCAAACACACTTACTGTGTCTACAAAAACACAGACAGCAGTGCAAGCGCAAACTGAACTGATGTGTGTGCGTGTGATCGCCAATATAAAAAGCCTCTGGGAGACGTGCACGTCAGATGAACAGGTCCTGACAAAAAATTACAGTACCCTCATATACAATACAAGTTCTTCCAAATACGCAAAACTTTTAAACAATTATACACTTTTAACAAACACCACCTGAGTGGCTTGTCGGTAATAACGACATTCCTCCAAGGCTCTAGTGGTTTTATCCTCCAGTAATGGTGTCACCATTGCAAAGGGTCAAAGTTCACCAACAGGAGTAAGAGAAGAGCGGGTGCTGGCTCCAGTCCGTCGCGTGGCTGTGGTGGTGAGGATGGTGGTAGTAGTTGTGCTGCTGTATGTTGTGTTCAGCCGTGGCGAGTGGATGAGGTGGAGGGTGGATGGGAGGGTGTGCCGCATCCACGTCATTGGAAGCCAGTGGAAATCTGCCGTAATCCGCAGACCTGGAGAAAAAAAAGCGGATGGGATTATTACAGTGTCTCTCATTTACATGCCAGAAGTGCTTTTATTTCATTTTCCTCAACTAAGCCTCACTGGATTTGATCTCATCCTGATATCTTAAGTCATACCTGTAGGGCTGGTATGCCGCGGACGCAGGCACCATCTGTTCCTCACAGCTGTAGTCATACTCGTGCAGCTCCAGGGGCTCAGCGTGCAGACTCTCTGACGGGTCCTGCTCCAGAGCCCAGGCTGAAAGGTCACCCCCCTTCAGTGACTGCTGAGTGGAGGACTGAGTCTTCTCTGTGTGCACTGACTGGGAGGTGGAGGGCATCCTCTGCAGGCCTGAAAGGGAAATACATTGTTTAATTGGAGAGTCAAGACATTGGATGTCTGATTTAAAGGAATGCTTTTTCCACACCGTGTTTTATCAGATTTTATATGTACACGCTCAGACATGAGGGTACAATTTCTGTTCCCATGGTGCAATTTACACTATTGTACCCCCTTAGATTAATTACTGGTGGTCAGCTAAACTGTATGTACCACTGTGAGGGCAAAAAGGTATTTATGTGTTTTCAAGCTAGAACATGTACAGTTATATATTCTTTATTCTAAATGTTAAGTGTGTCAGATCAAAGATAGAATATTCATTTTATCTTTTATATTTACAGCTTTTAACAACTGACCTGGGGGGCTGTCGCAAAGAGCTTTCCTCTCCAGTGTGGCTCTTTTTGCTGGAGGGCTTCTATTTGAGCGACACCTATGAAAGATAGAACATTTTATTCATTTCAGTTCTTTTGTATCCAATCAGATTTCAGTTTCAATACGTTTCATCTCCATATAGTAATTACAGATGTCTGTCTGATATACAAAATACTTACATACAAAAATATACAAACTGTAATTATGTCATTTCTGTCAAGGTGCAGCCTGCAACAAAGTCAGTCTCTGTTGGAAGTTTAATTATTACCTTTTGCTGTGGGAGTGGGTGCCCCCCTCCCTGAATCCCTTAGCGAAGGGGTTGTGGTCAATCTTCAGTTTGGTGATCTAAAAAAAAAAAACACAGTTGTTAAACGGTTCTTGCAATCAAACAGGAACATCAACACTTCTGTGTTTTGGAAATCTGCTGTACAAGTTTGTACCTTTGGGTTTTGATAAGCTGTCACTGCGGTGAAAGTCGTCTCTGGGAAGGAGAAAGTCTGGAAGGGGCCCCAGCGGACGGTGTAAGGACTGTCTGCCTGGGTGATGTGAAACCTGGGGTAGTAGCGATGCATGGAGTGCAGGATGATCTGATGGGAAATAGAGCAGAGTGAGTAAAACACGTGCTGAATAAACTGACAGATAAACATTGCGTTGTTATAATTATTTTAACTCTGCATGCATCATTGTGTCTTACATGGCCGTGCTGATCCAACGTGTTGTTGGTGAGCTTCAGCTTGAGAAAAGACAGCGACTGTTTCATCCAGTGGCTTCCTGGGGCTGGGGAATCTGGGTGCATGAATGTCCGACACGGGGGCTGGGGCTCTGCCTTTCCAGCGACCTCCCACTGCTCCTTTTTCCACTACAGAGAAATGGGGGAGGCAGGGAGGGAAAGATGCAAGGTTACCAAGAGACCCGAGGATGTGTCTGATTAATTAATTGATTAAAGTCTTCATGAAGCATGAAATTTATTTTTTAATGAGTGCAGGAGACCTGGGGTGCATTAACTTTTGTATGTAAACTCATTCCTCCAAATCCCTCAAAACAAAAAGCTCCCATGATGCTCTCCTACAGTATGCTCCCTTTATTATGTGCTTCATTGTTTTCAAGTGTGTGCTAAAGGCAATATCTGTGACCAAATGGGCCACAGCAGTTGATGCGAGAGCCGTCGAAGGTATGGACGGCAGGCTGCTCCTCATTCAACGATTGTGAATAAGGAGGGATGCTAATTGATTGGGCCTCCAGCCGAGAGTGCACAAACAGGAAGCAATGAATGGCTTTGATATGCAGAGGTGAACGGCCCAGAGTGGGCAGGCCAATGTCTGGCTGCAGACTGCTGCCTTTTACATACTGCAATCCGTTGGTTTTTAATCCCAAAATAATGTCTACAAGCAAAACAAAGCATAGACAAACAACAGAAATCAAGACACTGAAAAGCTCCGTACTAAATGCACACGCATCTGAAACAGTAGTCACATACAGCACTCAGCATGCATTGCCTGTGTATTTACCTTGTATTTGAAGCCATCTACAGGAACCATATCCACCATGATGACATAATTGGCAAAAGGTTGGAGCCCAGATAGACTGATGCTGCAGTGTGGAAACATTCTCCTGAAAAAACAAAAAACAAAAAACAGAAGAAATGTGAGTTGTTGAAATGTTTTTACAAAGTGATGGAACTAAATCATGTGAAATATAATCACAGTCTAAGCAATATCCACTAGGTTTAAATGACAAATGACACAAAGCACTAATGGTATTTTCAGAAAGCAGACTTAAATCAGCAGCTGACTGACTGCCGGCGTTGTTACCTTCCATGCTTTGTTATAATCATCTCTGTTCCGATGCTGTGAAAGGACTTCCAGAGATCTGCGTTCTCCAGAGTCATCCTGATGCAGCCCTGTTGGTACGAGTCGGCCACTGGAGGTGACCGGGGCATGCTGAGGTTCGATTTGTCTGTGGAGAAAATCCGGACACATACAGTCACTTTATAGAGCACTTTAAAACAGGAATAATGTTCTCAAAACATGCAGAACCTGAGACATCTCAACAGTTCCACTTAAAATGAAATAGAAGTGCAGGGTAGTTCTGCATGTCCTAATTTTGCTCTCAGTTTTTCCTCTTCATACCAGTAAAATATTAATTACACTGGAAGAAATAGGTTTGTGGGTTGTAGTAATGGAAGTGGAAGTAATCAGGTACAACTCAAAATAAATAAATACTTCATGCCCAAATGCTACAGCCTAAATCGCTGCTAAACACTACTCTCTCTCTTTTATAAATGACAAGGCCTGTGCCATGCTGCAGCTGCACGCAGCCCAGTCAGATCTCAGCATAAAAAAGAAACTTACCGGAGATGTGTTGCATGTTGTCTTGTCCTGTTGTCGTCACCAGTGTAGAGACAAAGTGCTGCTTTCAGGTGTTCTAACACTGAAGTTAAAATACACCCGGGGGTCTCTATCCTTGAGCCTGAGCCATGACCTTGATTGGTCATCACAGAAAGGGTGGGGTCTAAATGGCCACGGGGGTGTGGTCAGGGCAGACCGAGGGGGGCAGGTGAGACCTGATGTTACAGTTTAGCTGCCATGATGCACCATGGGACTGTGGGTTGCTTAGATGTTGGTGTCCTTTTGTTCAGTGACATGATGTCAGTATGATGTGGCGTTTGTTTTATATAGACCTGCAAAATCATTCATTTTTACCATTTTGATGTTTTGTGATCACATATCTGTGACCAAATGGGCCACAGCAGTTGATGCAAGAGTTGTTGAATGTATGGACGGCCATCTGCTTCTCATTCGATGGTTGTGAATAAAGAGGGATGCTAATTGATTGGGCCTCCAGCCGAGAGTGCACATGATAAGATATCAGTATGTTGTGGTGACGGCTTGTTTTTTTTTATATAGAACAGCAAAGTCAATGATTCTTGTCATTTTGATATTTGGTGATCACAAAGACAACTATGCACAAATTGCAATGAAAGAGATATTCATGACATGAACATAAATATAATCTGATCCTGATTTGCTCTATTTTCTGTTCGCTCTACTCTATTTTACCTGCTTGCTATGAAATAGACCTTTATGGATTAATCCCAGCAACTGCTCCCATGATTTTGTAATTATTTCCCCAAAGACTTATTAATCTACCTGAGACTTGATTGTGATGAATCCAGAAATGCTCACATTATTGCCAGGCAGACATTATGTCTAGGCCGGGCCTGAACTACATGAAAGGCTCGCTCTCCTTCAGTCCAAGTTGAAGGACAGCGAGCAGAATTTCAAAGTGCCCGTGGGGGGAGGGGAGTGATTGGGGGTGGAGGAGCAGACAAACAGGTACCTTCCTGGCAGCTTCGGTTGTGTATTGGGAACAAGTCAGGAGATTACAGAGGTGATTGGAGTTGGGGTGTAGCCTTGACAATGGCAGACAGTCCTGCTAATCCTATGAGGCCATTTGGCTCTGTCCCCCGTAACCCCCCCACACTTCCATGCTACCTTCAGTACCCCGGGAGGAGAGCGGGGCCCTCTGACGGAGCCAGCAGTTAGCAGCCCGTTCACATGAAAGGGTGATGGGAGGAAGGGAGGCGCAGGAGCTCAGACTTTGGGGGACAGGACAATGTTCAAGGTTTACAGCCCAATGAATTTAATCAGGCACCAATTTCAACTTAATCCCCACAACTTTGTTCAAAGAACTTCATTTGAAATTCTAGTTGCGATCTCAAAGTTTCCAAAGATGTCAAATAAGTGTGAATTTTGGGGGAAAACCTGTTTAAAATGCTCCATTTGGAGGACTGCTGTAGCCTTGAAAAACACCTAATCATAAGGGTTTCAATGTTTCCATCAGGGCAAATGTCATAGTCATTTAGCTTCAATGAAGAGCTGGAACAAGCTGATACAGGATATTTATATACTGTCAGACAGAGTGGAATTTTCCAACCTTAAAGCTACTAATGGAAAAAAGGAACAAAAACTAGATGAGGGGTTAAAACTTTGCCACTTTCAGACAAATGGAAGTGTCTGCAGACAACTTACACAAGGAATGAAAAGTAAAGTATATCTTCGATAAAAGAGTCCATCATGTAGTAGATTTTATTTGTCACTGTCATTCTTGAAACAACTGATACGGCGATAAGCTGTAGCAAGAATTCGAAATTTAATCATGGTTTCAGCCCCAAAGACACTAAAAGTACATAGACTGTTCTGGGTGGTTGGAGGAAAAGAAAGGGTTAATTTTTGCCCTCAAACTAGATATTTGTGCAAATCAGAGTGGTGAAATGGCCAAAACGTCCATGATATGGCCACAAAGAGAAGAAGAGATGCATGTGAGAGTATTCAAATCACTTACAGATTCAACCAGGAGTGTGTCAAAATGTGCAGATCTTAAGTCAGACATTAAGATTTATTTAAATGTAATACTTCATCACCCTTTGAGGGGAGCTCAGATTTTGGAAGAGATCCAGACTAGCTCTTACTTTCTTTTGCCCCTTTGCTGCTCTGCCTTGCACTCACTGTCAAAAGAAACTAAAACTTACTTGATTTAAATCCTCCAAGTCATCAAAATTAGACAGTGAAAGGGATGAATAGTTTCTTATATTGTTCTCATTCATCGTGATTCATTTGTTTCCAGTTTGTCCTGGGACTTGTTTGCAAACTAAATATGGTGTTCCCTTTATATATTTTTAAAGCTTAGATTAGATGGTGTGAGGGCTGTGACATGATATTGAACCCGTGTTTCAAAAGTGCCATGGTTGTAGCATATAGTGTGTATAATGGGAAACTCGTGTCTGGGGATGAACATACTGTACAGTATCATCATACTGCTTACCTGAGCAGAAGGATCCACGTCTCCTGATGCAGCAGCACGTTACAGCACTCCTAGAGAGAGCGGCTCGCTGCCTTTATGAGGCCTTTCCGCTCCAACTGTGGGCATGTTGAAACATTTCTCCTCTGTTTAAACCAACTTTAGGCTTGAAGATGGAATTCGGTCTGTTCCTGCCTGCGGCATGTGTCACCTCTGCAACTATGCTACAAAGTCAAGTTCATGTAGAGAAAGATATCACCAGTGTGCTTCTGTGAAGGGTGTTTTAGCACGACTGGGCAGTGCTATACTGAGAATGCACATGAAAGCACATTTATGTTGAATTTGAGGTAATTTGCCTGAAAGTTTTACCCTCAGTGATAATGCAGAGCTGAAAGCCACAGCTGTGTGTGCTGTAAAATGTCAGTGGCATTACTCTCGCACTGCATTTGATTCTTGTCTCGTTTCTGTTAATGCATCAGTTCTGCTGCAGTAAAAATATCTCATTGCACAGGAAATGTTGTGGTTTCGACAGTTTCGACAACCAAGTCGAAGCTGCAACTGGAAGATGCAGCGCATGACCCCAGTGGTGTTAGTGCGGCCTGGTGACTCTGTGATCTTTTCACCGCCTGTATGAGGTGGATGACCGAGTGGGTGGGATGAATAATCCTTTCTCCTACTTCAAAATCCCCAAGCAAGGCATTTCAATTCTAGGGGAAGAGAAATGCGTGTTTTTGAAGGAGTGAAAGTGTGACGAATTCCCCCTCTGCACACAAACAGCCACCTCCAGAGTCTTTACAAACTGCACCCACAACCGCAGCATCGACCGGAGATAATAGATATGATAACTGATGCCAGCAAAGATCATGACACGATCAAGAAGCTCCATTGTAACATTAAAAGAAATTAGTCCAATTTTTTTTCATTACATAAGGATTCCTAAGATAGATTTAATATGTAGGTCACATACTATATACTTTTTTTAACTTTTACCACAGCTAACACACGTCTGGTATGTTAATGCTGCACTGAAAGGAAAAGTTTGGAAACTACACCAAGTTACACCAAAGCTCTCATTTGACAATACCGCCACCCACTGGACATCTATGTAAAAACTCTAATTGCTGTGAACTGATGCTCTTTACACCCTTGCTCATATGTTCTTTTGGTATAGATATGTCATATTTAACTTTACAGTGGCACAAGAAGAAGACAAGACAGCCAAAAAAAAGAAAAAAAATACAGATAACACAAACAGATAACAGTGCTTCACTCAAAACCAGTGTGTATGTGCAAATGTATGTACAAAATAATTAGTGCAGTGCAGTGATCATGCAGATCATAGTGGCATGGCACATATACTAAGTTTGGAATAAATAATTACATATAGGTTTGTATTCATATATGAATTATGTAGGAGTGATTATTATTATCAGGCATAATGTGATAGATGTCATAAAATTAACAATATGTATAAACGCATTAGGTACATGTTTATTTAACACATAAATGTGTTATCTCTCTATATAATAGTACTGATAATACATAAGCAGAATAGAAAATATAACCGAATATAGTGCAATACAGCAGCTCTTTCTGCTCACTATAATTTGCTGCCCCGCTGAGCATGCTGACGCGTACAGTTGGGAAATGAGCTTTTCTATAATAATGCAGTACTCTGTCTGAAACCGCCTTAACAACACATAATGCTATTTTACCCGAGCAAAAAACTAATATTAGAAGGAAAGTAATGCCATTGCAAAAACTCAATTACTACAAAGGACAAAGGCATGTTTACATGTATTCAGCCTCCACAATGAACTAATATTTTACTTAGAGAGGTGTACACCTAAAGGTCAACAGAGGTGTGTGTAAACACTAATAACAGTCATTTTCTAAGCTCTGTTACAGAATAAATATCATGTTTCTAAGCACAATTTCACATTTCAAACTGTATAATCAGATGTTGTCTCTGTGGTCTGTGTTGTCTTGTGTTCTCAAAATGTTGACTAAGATCCTGAACCATACATTAAATGGAAGATTTAACATGTTCGCAAAGTGGATTGATTCAGAGGGGAAACAAGGTCATATTTCAAAAAAGTAAAAGGGAGTGAATAAATTTACTTTAAGTGCTCTGAAGGTCTAATCAAGGACATCTTAAAGCTCTGAGGGGGAGGGAAAGATTTCCGGGCAAAGGGAATAACGAGCCTTCGACTTTTAGCGTGAAAAGCGTAACAAATGAGAGGAAATTGAAAAGAATTGATGAAAAGTGAGCAAAGAGCGAAATTAATGAAATGATTAAACTGAAAAATTAGCGGGGGAAGAAAGGAAAAAAAAGGCAAGACAAGGAGAAGGGCAAGAGAAAGTGAAGGCAGACGATGGAAGATGAGGAAAGATGAGGAAGACACTCTTGAGAGAGTGCACTAGAAAAAGGAAAAGGCCTCTTGAGACTGGCACGGGAAGCTAAAGATAAAAAGGTGGAAGGAAACTGAAAGGAAATGTCTTCATCTGGGGAAAAAGACAATAATGAAGAGAGGAGGCCCTCAGAGTAAGGCAACATAATTAAGAGCTTTAAGCAGAAAGTTTGCGTCAGGAGTTCTACAGTTGAATATGCAGTATTTATCAATAATACAACTTTTTGATTGGTCAGAAACTCAGAAAAGTGGCTGTAGATCTAATGAGTCTGGGGTCTAAGGAGGAGCCGGGGGGGCAGACTTCAAGTCAATCCTTCTGAAAAGAAGCCTGCAGAAATACTGACGCCTGAGGAGTTCAGAGCAGAGACCCCTGCAGGCTCTGGGTGAAATCTGAAGCAGTGCATGACAGAAACACAGCAGGGGGCTTTAACCCGCTTGAACCTGAGTCATTTTCTGTCTTTGACATAATCTATCGCCCTAAATAGACAAGTCATATGCATGCCAGTACGTACAAGGATTGAAGTGTCCACAAGTGGACTGGGCTCTCAGCAATAGAGTCCATTGAACCAAGACCAAATGAAGCTGAGGAAGGCCCCAAACCCCATGTAATACAGTACAATTACAGAATTTCTTCAAGGTAAAGACAGGAAAACACATCATTTTGCCATTTCTAAAAGCAAGAAGGAGAAACTGATGCAAACTCTTTCAGGAAAACTCTTTATGTTATGACCACACTAAACATGGGGACTTATTATAATGCAAAGAGACAGTGAAAGAGTAGTTGTAGCAATCCAAGTATCATAAAGTGTCAAAGATTCACTGTATGTACCACTGCACAAATGGAAAATGCCATCCTAGAAAGGATGTGCAAGCCCCAAAAGGATGATCGAGGGACTTACACTTATCACAGTTGGCAGAGACAGAAGGAAAGCTTCCGCTTGGTTTGGTCTTGGAAAAGTGCAGTCGATGGATGGCTTTTAACTGAATGAGTTTTGATCCAATCTAACCTTTTTGCTACCTAACTTATCCCAAATCTCTGGTATCTGTAATCCATGTACCTTTAATGTGGAGAGAAGGGGTTTCCAGAGAAAAAAATGACCAACAAACTGTGAAATTAAATGTTTGATTCTAGTCTAAAGGTCATAAAAGCTTTGTTGTTCTGACATCATCTTGAAGTGAGGCAGAGACTGCCTGATGCTGTTTCTAAAAAACAATTTTCCAGGAGGGAAATCAAATTTCACATAAAGTTGACAAAATGTGAAATACTTGTTAATGCAGATATTCTTAATAGCAGACAGGCCAACTTCCCCCAAGCCTGCCTTAAAATATGGAGTGACCGTTTTGAGTGACACAACACACATGTAATCTGACAAAGTGTGTTTTCAGTTATTGTTTTCAGTAAGTGAGTAATAAGGTTTAAAAAACAGTGTGGCATGTTTTTCTTCCTTAAAGTGAATTAAATAAGTAGGTTCATGCTCAATCTGACCTCAGACTCTCTTCACAAACTGCTGTAAAATTTTACATCTTATCACCAGCAGAGGGCAGCAAAGCACAAACAAACAGTAGATAGAAAGCTGATTATTACCCAGTGGGTTTGTCTTTTTCTTTTTATTGGTTCAAATTGTCTGCTACTGCACATATTCTTCAAGTATGACTTCATAATTGCAGTAAGAGCTCGAGCCATGCTTTGCTTCATCTCATTGTAAAACTTATTATGTGCAGGTGCAGAGTCTGTAATTCACCTGATCGCAAACACCTGCACTTGTTTGGACTGACGGATCAAAGTGCACCACATGAATGGAGGCCGCACTCAACGTGCAAACAGAAAGAGCAATTCAAACCACCCCGGACCTGTGAGCTGATTTTATTATCTGAAAATAAAAACTCGGAGGGCACAGTTGTGGAAAATTCAGATACATATTTAGGAGGCAGTGCTGAGTTGCTTTGCCACCACCACAACAGATGGTGCATTACACAGTTTAGCGTCCCACCACATCCTGTGAAACCATCCCATGACCGGATGGAAGCTTTGCAGGAAATTGCTGTGGCAGTGCATATTTCAGCTTCATCATGGTTCACTTCAGACTGATTGATTGGCTTTGCCCAGACCACAGAAACCCTCATATCAATAATGGCGGCAAAGTCATTTGGGTGTCACTTCCGGTTAAAGGACAAGATCCATTCCCAGACCAGCAGTGTCTCACATATTTAAATAAATGTACATCTTTAAACCCATTGAGTTTAGTCATGCTTGCAGAGGGTGTGTGTGGATTTATTCATCTACATGTACAATAGAGAGTCAGAAAAGTAATGTCACCTAATCCAGAAACATCCACCAGCTCAGATGTCACTAATTCAGAGATCAAAGTTAGTAGGATGTCAGGCTTGCTGAGGCTCGGGAGAAACTCGCAGACGCAGACAAAGATGTAGGTTTGGTTTCAGAGTGTGGTAGTGGGGCAATAAGTCAGGGGTTCTTCAAATAAAATACACACATACATATATGTATAGACAGATAGAGGGATTGTCAGGGTAGATAGAGCAGATGGGCAGCAACACAGGGGCACACAAGGACCAGTGGCATTGACAACACCACAAAAAAAAACAAAGGAAAGGGACCGGTATATATGCACTGTGAGGGACAGGGAAGTGGAAACAGGTGAGCAGACTAACGGGGGACAGGTGAAAGTAATATGGGCGGAGCAGAATGATCAGAGGAGGGAAACTCACAAGGGCAGGAAGTCAAGTGACAGACGTGAGGAGAGGAGGGAATACAAAATAAAACAGGAAGTGAGCATAAGTGCGAGTGTGTGTGGATTTAGTCATCTAGTTTAGGTTTGGTCTAGTTTAGTCACCTAGTCTAGGTTTGGTTTCAGAGTGTGGTAGTGGGGCAGTAAGTCAGGGGTTCTTCAAATAAAATACACACATACATATATGCAGACATACATATATGTATAGACAGATAGATGGATTGTCAGGGTAGATAGAGCAGATGGGCTGTATCTTTGTGAAAATCTTTGTGAAATCCAGTGAAGAGTTCACCTACAATTCACTGTATTTCCTACAATTAGGCTGCTGCAACTGCTCTGGCGTCCCGTCTCCTTGCAGCGTCTCCCCAACGCTGTCCCATATCAGGTGTTCTGGAGGTCTGTGTTGTGTATTCTGCACCTGTGCCAGCTTCAGGGGTCCTGCTCTGAGCTCTTTGATGTGTGCGTGAGGACAGGCGAAATGCAAAACGGACAGCCACAACAACAGCTGCTCCTCTCCCCCATGGCCACCACCTCCAGGTCCGTGGAGGGTTATCCCGATAGCCAAAAAGCCACACACAAACACGCACACACACATGCACACACACACACACACACACACCAAAAATAATCATATGCGTGTGTCTGTTTGGGGGTTATTCGAGCTACCAGCAGTACAAAGAGGGTGTGAGAGTGTCTGATAGAGAGCATGGTTCAGAATTCATATCACTGCAGAGCATTAACCTCGCCTGTCTGAGGCTGGCTGTCTCTCTCTATCTCTCTCTCTCAAACACACACACACACATACACACACACACAAATGCTCACATACAGAGTTGATTGATTTCGCTTTGCCCTTTTCTGGTTGTAGCATCTTGTCATAGGTCTGACATGCAGCATCTGTCTGAACTGGAGGACCACAGTCTGCCACACTTGTGTTTAGAAAGTACTACTTCGAAGCGTAACGCTATTTATCACAACTTGGGTCTTATTGTTTCAGTTTCAAAACAGTGGTTCACAACAGTAATGCTAGTTATGTCTGCTGAGATCTGTGGCAGCACCACTTAAAATGAAGTAGGACGGGGGCAAGAGACATGACCAGTCAGGGTGAAGCGAAAACACAGGACGAATGGTGAATCTCTAGTTTGCTCTTCTACATTTGACTGTCTGACTTGTCATAGTTGTCCACACAACGAGAAAGTGCTACAGCTTGTTGGATGTGCTTGCTTTCTGCTCTCCTTTCCGTCTTGTACCCAGATCTGAGTTCACTTTGGTGACCATGTCGTGATCATGACCAATAAAAGTGAGAGTCAAAAGAATAGTACTGCGCGGAAACAGTTTCCCATCCCCTCTGTGGATTATGTACTTGCTGCCAAATTGCTTCTTTATCTTTGCCGCTGTCTCTGTGGAGATGACATTTAGTTTTTTTTTCTATCTCTACATCTGTTTGTCTTTTTTTCCGTGTTTGCAGGTGGTTTTGCTCTCTGGCCGCCAGCTCGTCCGTTCCTAACCCTGCGTGTATCTATCTAGTAATCTGTCACTTTCTGTCCATTTGTTTGCCCTCTCACTGTACGCTCTCTGCCTGTAAACCCGCCAACTGCAAGTTCTTAGCTTTGCGAGCGGCTCCTCCGCTCGTGAATATTTTAGTCACAGAGTGATTGATTGGTTCTGCCTGGCCCATCTGGAGTCTCAAGCAGTGAGAGTGCCATGTGTCACCCATAGAAGCAAGCTCCATGCATGATGACATTATTTTAGCACATTCAGTGAAGTGGTAGTTTTTAAAATGATGACTTTATATCTATAATAACATTGCAGCATTGCTAAATTAAAGGCATCTAATTGGTCCGTTAATGGTATCTTTCCAAACAGGACATACAGCTGGAAAGTCACCCATGTCTGCTGCATTTGCCTGTGGGTGCAGGTGCTCTCCTGGTGGCTGCTGAGCCACACCAGTTAATTAATACCACTCGAGTGTGTCAAGAGGAGGGAAGGAAAACTGCTGCTGTTGGCAGAAACAGCGATTGAATGACTTTTTAAACTTTTAAACTTCATTTTACCTCAAAACAGAATGAAGTTTTGGGTCCGCATTATTTTGGCGGGGGGTTCATCCGCAGCCTTCGGGCAGAAGGAGCGAGCAAACATCCACACAAACACAAACACCTGCAAATACGTGCACGTGCTATGTTTGTGAGTGTGTATGATGAGGACTTTGCTCATAACTGTAAGAGAGGTGTCAGTTTTTGGTCATCTGTTTGCAGACACTCTTGAGAAATTATTTTCTGTACTTATATGAATGTTTGAAATGCCAGGAATACCAATCACAATCTATCTATCTATCTATCTATCTATCTATCTATCTATCTATCTATCTATCTATCTATCTATCTATCTATCTATC
>JBAJHX010000035.1:7476580-7503507 GCA_037176925.1 Amniataba percoides
TCTATCTATCTATCTATCTATCTATCTATCTATCTATCTATCTATCTATCTATCTATCTATCTATCTATCTACCCATGTGAGTTTCCCTCCTCTGATCATGCTGCTCCGCCCATATTACTTTCACCTGTCCCCCGTTAGTCTGCCCACCTGTTTCCACTTCCCTGTCCCTCACAGTGCATATAAACCGGTCCCTTTCCTTTGTTTTTTTTGTGGTGCTGTCAATGCCACCAGTCCTTGTGTGCCCCTGTGTTGCTGCCCACCTGCCCTATCTACCCTGACAATCCCTCTATCTGTCTATACATATATGTATGTCTGCATATATGTATGTGTGTATTTTATTTGAAGAACCCCTGACTTACTGCCCCACTACCACACTCTGAAACCAAACCTACATCTTTGTCTGCGAGTTTCTCCCGAGCCTCAGCAAGCCTGACATCCTACTAACTTTGATCTCTGAATTAGTGACATCTGAGCTGGTGGATGTTTCTGGATTAGGTGACATTACTTTTCTGACTCTCTTTCCTTGAGAGACATGGGTGTGCTGCACAATCCTCTGACAGTAAACCTGTTCAAGTGCGTGACTCCATGCGGCTTGCATTTCCCAACGAACAGCAGTGACTGTTACGAGGGATGACGCGAGTTAAGACCCGCAGAAATGGAGAGCAAACCCCAGTTTGAATTTACAAGCTGTCATGTTACCTTCATTGGTCGTCAGGCTCTTTTTCATTGGCACTAAATGATTACACACCCAAACAGCTGCAACACTGAGTACTAAGAATGATCTACCTGAGACAAATTCACATGACCACTCCATTACAGCCATTCAGATTTCTTTTATTTTTCTACAAAAATATTTTACATTAGAAAACAGCTTAAAATATACACAGCCCACTTGGTTATGCAATACCCGCAGAACCTTTCAACTCAATATATCAGTCTATAGGTAAATATATCTTTACAGCAAGAATAAATCAAGGGGCCGAGTTGTGACTCTCGTCTTCAGAGGGACTTGAGGAAATCACCCAACAGTCACAAAAAGTCTCCATAAACTCTATGACCTGAACCAAACAATGTAAAAGAAACAGGAATTTTATTTCTTCGGAATTTGATACAAAACATACAACCAACCCATGGGTGGGGAATGCTTCCGAACCAGAGGAGAAAAAGATGAACCCATGGAAATGTGCGGAGGAGCAGCAGTTCCTCACCGCAGAGTGCAGCTGAGGGATTCAGGCGAGAAGACGGGTGCTGCAGTCCATCCACCTACTCATCCGTCCGCTCTTACAGCTCTCGCAGTAGGAAGTTTGCTAACTGTCTGCTAGAGCGGGAGCCCAAACATTCATACTCATCACAAGCATGGGTGTGTGAGTGTGTATAAGTCTTGGCTTTTTAAAGGGTCCAATTTAAAAAAAACAAACAAAAAAAAAACAAAACAGAAATGACATATATATTTATATGTATACTCTCACTATATCCCAAGTTTCTGAAACAGGTGAATGGGAGGTGTAGCACGCTGCACTAATAAAATGACTTGAGAACTAACCCTGTAATAAAACATCTGCTGTAATTTAATAAAATATGCAACAGTCCCCGTGTATGTTGGCATGCTGTTCATTGTTGCGCTTGCCTACATCCCAGGATGCCTTTAACTTTTCTGTATGCGAGACACTGCTGCTGTAAACCTGCCGCACACAAACACAAATAATCACTGTTGCTGCCTTTCCTTTCTGTTCAATAAGCTTTTCCCGCGCAGAGACGAGGCAGTTTGACCGCTCAATGAAAAACTGTAAAGCATAGTGAGTGGGTCGATGCCTATGAGGATGACTACTTCAGCTGGCAGTGCCCACCAAGTGACATATAAAATAAATAATCGCAAAAATTAGCACAAAAGGATACCAAATGATATAATAAGAACAACATTTTCCAGTTGTCACTTCCGCTGAGTGTCCACTGGCCCTCCGCCGATCAGCTCAACAACTTCGTCCTGCGCTTTGGCATCATAGCAGTTCAGAGCGGAGGGCCAGCCAGAGCGTCCAGAGGGGCGGCAGCAGCCAGATGGGTGACGGGGAGGGCCGGGCGCCCAAAGGCGAGGCGGTGTCAGAGGTGCAGGAGCACACCTCGTACCCATTCTCTGCGTGGTCCGGGTGATGGTGCGCGTTGCCCCTTGTCTCCGTGCTTTTGGGCTCCGCGTCCGGAGAGTCTGACTGCATCTCGGTGCACAGCAGCCAGTCTTTAGCGATGAGGCGGGGGTATCCTGCCTCCACCTCCATGTCACTGCCTGGCACCCGCCAGTACTCCTTCCCCTTGAAGAAGTAGGACGAGCCTTCAGGGAGAGAGAGGACACAGGGTTGCACTGGTGTGTGTGTGGCAAAGAACAGAATACACAACGATGTACTTTATTATCCGCACAAAGTGCAGAATTGTCTTTGCTCTCATGGAACACATAAAACATGAAGGGCCTTAATTTCATGAATCGGTGATCCAGAGTATAGAGTGTTTATGCTCAGTACTTTCACATTGCTATTACCACACCCCACGGTACACCTGCTCAAGAGGGGAGTGGGAATAATCTAAAAACAAGGATAAAAGACACATATCAGCCTGTATAGGCACACAGCAGCACAATCCCACAAGAGAGTTTTGGAGAGGAAGTTCAGTTTGGCTCATAAATGAACATTGATTATTTTCAAAGCACATCGTTTTGAGATTTTGGATAAAAGATGTTTTTTTTTCTTCACCTTCCGAAAACCATTTGAGTGTACCATCTATTTCAGCAAGACAGCGTTTTCAAATTAGACCCTGCTGTCAAATGCGGGCCATTAAGCTACCACAAAGTGTTTATGGCACAAACGAACATAAGAAAGACACAATGTTCACTCTTCTGTGTTATTTCCTGTAGTTTTCACCTGTGTAAGAGTCCAGTGAAACTTTCCTCACTGGAGGAAATGTTCAAATCTGCACTTTGCGCAATGCAAAAATAGACCCGATAAGCAGCTGGTGTGCTCGCTGTTCAGATGGTGGGCTCCATTCCCTCCATGTTAAATTAATAGCAGCTAAGCAGGCACACATCAGTAATGCAAGTCACCATGTGTTGTTGCAAGCTTTTTTTTTTTTTTTTGGTTGCTGTTACTTGCCGTGGGACGGCGATGATTCAACCAGGGACTCTGATGGATGATCTGAACCAAATCTAAGCTGGCAGACGTATCCCGTATACACTCGGGCCTTGTGCAGAATAGCTGAATTGTTGCCAACAACTTTGCTAGTGATAGCTGCAAGATTGAGCACCTACGCTAAAAGAGACTGGATAATTGAGCACCGGCAGGAGCATGCACAAACAATCCTTAAATTAGAGTGAGAGAAGGTGCATTTTGTTTTGCTATTTAGAGGCCAGAACAGGCACCTCACTGGTATTAATGCCTTTTGTTACATCGCCTTTAATGTTCATTTACCCATACATCCTATTAGTAAATCAGGCCAGGATTACATACATAAAAGGGCTTTATGCCATTCTGTAGGCTCTCTGTGGGTGTTCTCACAAGCACAGAACACAGCAATGCCTTGTGGGCATTCTTGACACCATAATTGCACTGTGCCACTTGATCGTTACTGACACCCCCCCTACTGCGCCTGTCCTTTCACTTCAGGGTACTTAAGTTGATTAGAGTCACCAAAATACCAAATGGGCACTGGCAGAAGATAAGAAAAAAACAAGCGCTGTGTGTCTGATGATAATACCACTTTGTGGGAACAAATGTGCTGTGTGTCATTCTGACTAATAGGCTCTAATATGACTAATAGGTATGTTCATCAGAGGTGATAATGCGACATATAGAGAGCGAGGGCAATAGTTCTGCCACATGCTTATTGTGCATTGTGCTCAACTGGGACAAAGAATATCATGCAAAGTTTCTTGTTGTAAATGGCCGTGGAGCTTTTAGGTGTAAAGTACTCTTTGTATTAACATACATGTGTAAATACACGACACATAACAAAATACATAGAAAAAAACTAAATCCATATCCATATTAAGCCACTGGCCAAGTCATTTCAGTTTAGACCTGACTGCTTCCTGTAGTCAAGGATGTGTACTCAAAGTGGAATACCTTCCAAAGAATATTTTCGAGCAGTATGTTTGAGTATCATTTTCTAAATAAAATGAATAATGCAGCAGTGATTTTGCAATAATGTATTGCCTGCATGGCGTTTTAAGTTACATAAAAGCGACAGAACTTGCTGCGACAGAAACAGCTCTTTGCTTTGGCCTTGATAACAAATGCTCAACATATGGCAAACAAAAATAAAAGCCCACAAGTTTTCACGATTAGGTGGAAACAATGAGGGACATTTGCTCTTTCTTTCATTTTGAAGTGAAACTCAGTAGCTGAACCCTGAAGAAGAATTTGTATTTACTAGAAACCCTCATTTCCTGACATGACTGTTGCTCTCGAAATAAATGGCCAAATTCAAATGAAAATGGCTGAAATGCAGAGCGCTATGTAAAATGGGAGCGGTGCTGGTCGCGTCAGTTTTTTGTGAGTGGGTGAAGGCTCATGGCAGCGAGTAGAGTCCACTTCCTGGGCATAATCATGGTAATATATTCAAGCCAAGCTGCAGCTTGTTGGAATAGAAATAAAGTATGCTCTATAGTGTGCAGATGCACACATTGCACATCTAAATGTCTGAGGACCATTAGAAACACAATTCATTTCTCTCAGTTTTACCTTTGCCATAAAAACAAGCCTTAAAAATGCTCTCTGAAGCCCTCTGCAGTGATGACTGATCATAATATCCTCACTTTCCAAAAATGTCCTCATTCTCTCAGCATAAAAGTGAACTTGATCCTCACAAAGATAAAAGAGCAACACTCCCAAAGTCACTTTCCTTATCAATCTATCACTATTATTGGAAGTCCAAGCCCACAGGGCTGAAAGCCACTTTGTCTACTTCAAATTTTCTCTCTAAAGGTTTTAAAGCTGTCAAAAGAGGTGAACAAATTTAAACTGTCACCGACTACTGGCTAACAACCTCTGAATAATTTCCTGAGCCAAAACACAAGACTCTTGAAAGGCTGATTAGATTTACTTCATGGCAATATCTAGTCTCAAGGGACTTCTCTTCTAATTCATTGTCTAATCACGAGAGTGAAAGAATATGGCTCTTAGTCCAAAGTCTATTTAATAATACTGGAGATGTAAATCTTTCATCAATATATACTTTCATTTCTAACAAAGAAGCTGCAATTTTCTTGTGTATTTTCTGAATGATATATGTTATAGACAACTTCCAGTTACCACAGCAAATGTGATGACTTTTATTGTGGTTATCAGTGACTTTGCCAGAGTGACTGTGGCTTCTTAAGAAACAGCTAATAAATTCTGCACAGTCACTGCCTGACATCTCAAAGCCCTGATCCCCAAATCACCATTATGGTGAGAATAAGGTGAATCACTTCCTGACTTTATGTTAATAGAGGCTGTAACTAACTTGGACTGTGCTGACATGACGCTGCAATAATCATAGATGCTGACTGGTATATGTGAACTTCCTCTACAGGTTAAAGATAATTGTCACACTTGATAAATTTCATTTCCCTCTCCATTTTACCTCTTTCTGGCCATGACTAAAAGGCTAAACTGTTCCTTGGTGCCATCCTGATGTGGGTGGCTATGATTATTATCATCATTAGAGATACGTTAATATCCTTTATGCCCCCCTTTTGCCTCCATAGCAACCATTCTCTATGGTTTTATTGCCTTTGTCCGTCTCTCTGTGATTTCTCAATCTGTCCTCTGAGTCGAGCCATCTATCTCTCTAACACCTCTTCTTTTTCCTCCCTTGTCTTTACCATCCTCAGGTGTCCCCGTGTCTCCTCCTGTCTGGATTCCCCTCGTCCTCCTCTTTTCTCATATTCCTCCCTGTCTTTCTGTTCTGTCTCCATAATGAGGTGTCACCATATCTCCTCTCTCTTTCTTGCTGTCATATCACTCCTTTCTCTCGCCCCCACCCCACATCTCTCTCCATCTCCTCTCTTTTGCTATTCACCCTGATCTGCTGAAAAACAAACAGAGCACAGGCTTTGATGTGGCTCCAGTTCCCAGGCCCCATGGTCTGTCTATGTGCGTTTGTGCGTGCAGGCTTCCAAGTTTACCCTTCCAGGCTCTGCGGTGATAATGGCCGGGGGTGAGGCAGAGTCGCGGCCGTGCGTTTGGCCCATTCTTGCACACACACACACGTGCAGGCACACATCAAAGAGAGCTTGGAGCAAGACCGGAGACAGAACACAGATCACTAAACACCTGACCGGGAGAGAGCTTCCTTGTATTCACATGCTGCAGGGGGGATTAGGGACATCCTGCCAGCCTCCCATTGAGAGTGGCCTCAAATTTCAGGACTCACTGGCTGGTATTTTAAAAATCTAAAAATGTCCTAATGCCATTCAGAGCTTAATAGAAACATGCACCATGTCCTAACAAAATAAAAGACACTTCCTCGAGTTCCTCGAACAAATGATTTTTCATTGTACACCTCATTAAGATGCCCATGTGATCAGATGAGGCTTTGATGGCGGCAGGCGTTGCGACCTTGACTTTCAGCTGCTACAGTGGAGCTGCTCACTGTGATTATACTGGGCCAGCTCCAAGGTTTGACTGCGTGTTTGACTGTGTGAAGCAGAGTGTTGGCAAAAAAACAGGGCCATGTGTGCCCCGTCAAAATAACAGATAAAGGTTAAAAAAACATTTTGACTCAAGAAAAAAAACCCCCAATCAAATGCAAATGTGATTCTAATTTGCATATTGTAGCTATATGCCAACACAAAATTGTTCATGGATACAACTGGCAAGATTGCCAAAATAAAATACATGTTGTGACAGAATGCACTATATCAGTGATAACGAGTCTTAAAAAGGAATAGATTTTCTGACAATAAACCAAGGAAAGTCACCAAAATGCTATCATGGTCTTAGGTAAGTGTGTCAGCTTGCTAATTGTTGCTAATTAGATTAAATCCATCATTAGTCATTAGTTTTGTGAGTACTTGGTCACATACAAGTCTTGGCCAAATGGAGACTTTGAGGATGACATGAAAGTCCATCCATTAGTTAAGACATTTCAGTCGAAACCACTAATGTTAACCTCAAAGTGGTGCCAGAGAAAAAGCCAGAGGGATTCGATCTCAGGGGACTATGAATGTCTTTCATGGTAATTAATTCAGTAGTTGATGAGATATTTCAGTCTGGACTAAAGTTGTGCACGGACCGCTGGGTGACACACATTCAACGCTATTACAATGCTTTCCTGCTTCTGGGAAGTGGGGCTGAGAATCACAATCTGATCGTAAAACTTCCAAAACCCGAGGCTCAATGTTTGGTAACTTGCATAATAGTTCCATCCTTGTCTCATATTTCTCTTGTAATTTATTCCTCTTTGAGGAGTTCCCCAGAGAAGGATATTGCACAGTCTTGCCTAAGGCGCCAGCAAACACCACAGCTACCAGTGGTCTGATGCTCTGGTGGAGTGTTACAACTCTATTTCTCTCTGAGAAATGTGATCATTTATTGCTGGAAGGAACAGACAATGCTGTTTCATCAGTAACACGTTGAATGCAATCAATCAGAGTGCCTTGATAATCCATTTTTAATAAAGACAGAAGAGGTCAAAATGAGTCACTGGCTTCACATATCTTTTAACTCTGGGAGAAAGATTGCTCCTGGAGGAATAGTTTGGACCATTTATAGTGTGTAATACTGAAAAAGCACCAATACAACTTTATTATTGTAACATACTTTTATTTGAAGTTCTTTAGAGAAACTGCCTGTTACTGAAACAGAGAGATAAATAAGTTTTAGTGGTATTCCATCATATTATGATAGAGTATTATTATTGTTATTTATGTGCCTATATTTTATTACTGACTTTTGTCTCTACTCTACTGTAAAGCACTTTGTGGCACCTGCTTTTACTTATTTTTCGCAGCTTTCAGCTCAACCATGGATTCTAATTCCAAAGTAATGGTAAAAGAGTTTGAGAGACTTAACTTGGCACGCATTGTAACATCTAAAGACAAAAAAAGTGGTCAAACGCAGCCTTCTTTCATATCTTTGCAGACCTGTCCAACCGCTGCATAAAGTGGGTGTGATTGTCAGATTGTCTGTTTTGGAAAATTGCAAAGGCGCCCTGCTTCTGCCACTGTAAGGAGAGTTAGACTCTGCTACATGAACTGTCAAGCCCCAAAGCAAAGCTGCCAATTTACCTTCATTCCAATACTCACCTTTCATCTCAAGCTTTGTGACAGAGGATGAATCATGAATCTCATGGACAAGGGGTAAAAAAGTGCATTTTCCTGTGGGGTGACTGGCTTTGCTCTATGTGGCAGCTTGACAAGCCCAAGTGACCTCAGGGTGACAAGTAACAGCCTTTCTGGTAGGTCTGGCCTTGCAGGACCAGGACACACTAGAGGGACTACATCTCCTAAACATGGCAAGGAATACCTGGAGATTTCTTAAAAGGTGCTAGTGAAAGGTTCTGGGAAAAAGAAAAAAATTCATGGTCTCACTACATAGCTAGGGAAATGCTTTAATGTGTCAGTATTGACGTTTTCATACCAAGCATATCCGTGTGTGTTTTGAGTGCATGTAAGTGATGGAAGAAGGGTTTTTGTTTTTAGACTGCTCACCGTCAGACCACCTCATGGCGTCATCCAGCTGTGGCGGCAGCCCCTTCCAAAGCATGCTGTCTTTTGGGTAGCCAAGGTCCATACGCCTCAGGTGGTCATCGTAGCGCCAGTAGTGGTTGTCCTTGAAGAAGTAGGTTTTGTCGTTGTGCAGCCAAACAAAGGCTGCATCCACTCCCTCCATGGGTAGGCCAAAGTCACTGATTGGACGAGGGTAACCCTCCTCCACTATATTGTCTTTAAATACCCAGTACTTTAAACCTGAGGAGTATAGACAGACAACCTATAATTTTATACACACACAGCAGACAGTGCATATATTTAAAAAGATAAGAGACCTGAATATATGCACAGGATACTCTCTTGAAATAAAAACATTACATGTATTTTTGTTATGCAGCCAATGAAGAAAACTCTCTGCTGGGAAAACTGTTCTACATTTTATATCAAATGTGAAACATGCCCTTAATTCCGCACCTTCTTCTTCATCTTTAAAAGAAAAAGAAGGAAATTTATCATTTTTCTGCCCTCTCACACAGAAAAAAAAGCATTGCAATTTCCTTCAAAGTCTCAGCCACATTGTAGAAAGGCGTGAACTGTCTCTTTTCATCTCGCCTCTTTATAGTGACGATGAATCACACTTTCAAAAGCCTGCAGGTCATCAGCAGTTTTTTTTACTTGACAAACTGTCACTTAAAATGCAGTACTAAATCATGTGAATCACACATACTGCATTTGAGCTTTCAAATTCATTTAAAAAATATTGTTTATTTGAAGGAGAAAAGAAAGTTCTGCAAGTCGTGCTCACTGACGTTAATACTGGAATGAGGACTGCACCTGTTGAAAAAGTACTGTACCTTTGAAAAAGACTATTTTGTGGTCCCCGGGCCGCTCATACACAGCATCCACACTGTCAAGATTGGTTGGGAGGCCCCTCCAGAAGCGATGGATCTGAGCGGGACGCAGAGACACCAGGTGCTTCTCTCTGGTCAGTCGCCAGAAGTACTTTCCTGAGAGGAATTAGGCATTTTGTGGTTATCAGGATGCTGGTAATGAAAAATAATGGCTCTGACAGTTACCAACATGGTTTTAGAGGTAAGGGTTGGGGTTAAATCAATGGCAGGCAGACACATCTTAAAAGTCAAAACCTCTGACAGAGCAACATGAATATAACGATCATCTATAAACTTTTAAGGTAACGTCTTGCATGTTAAAGGATCACAAAGGTCAAAGAGGGTTAAATTCAGTTATCCGTTTTCATAGTTTGCGTCTGTTGTTGCATGTACGTGAGTCTGCTTCTTGTTTCTGTTGTCAGCGGGAAACTAGGGGTCATTCCTCTGGAGGGCAAACATGAAAGCCTGACGTAATCTTTGGCCTACGGTCTCTCAGCAGGGCTCAACAGGCTCAGTCTGCCCCGCTCTCTCATCCCCATCCTCTTCGCCTTTCTGTCTTCTGTTTTAATTTGCTCTTCCTCCTCTCACTTCTGCTCATCTAGCTAATTTCTTTTTATTTTTCCCACGCAGCTCTGTAGCTTTGCGTCTGTCTGTCTCCCTTTGTGACTCCATACCTTTGAAAAAGAAGGCCTCCCCTCGTATCTGGGCCACGGCATCAAAGTGGCTGGTGCATCTGTCGGGGGCATCTCGCGCCAGCCTGAGAGGGATGTGAAGAAAGCAGGAGGAGAGAGGACTGTGAAAAGAGGGGAGGAGAAGTACCTCTCATAGAAAACTGGACATTAACACATACAATCTTTGAACAGCACAAACAAAGATGCACTCTGGCAGCTTTTACACAGCATCTAAAATGATGATCACATAGTTATGAAAGCGAAGAAAAGTTAGTTTCTTGTAAAAGCCGTGAATCCAACTTGTGCTCTTTGTATTAATCCTTTTGTAAGATCTTTTCATTCATCAGTGTGATGTTCACGTTTTGCTTGTCATCCCCTGTGTCTGGGTGTCTGTGCATGAATCAGTGAAACCAGGCTAAACAAAAGAGGAGATGCTATCAGGCTGACACAGTGAAGTCCCTCGGAGCATTTATCCCCGGGGTTTTTAAGTGATTTAAAGCAATGACGTGGTCGGCCTGCCAATGATGGAGCCATTAGCACCACGGGGCTGAGAGTGGGCGCCCGCCAGGCCTTATTCTGCCCAACAAAGGTCTCCATTCAGAGCTCTATTAACACTACGCCACTGCCTCGTGGTCAGTACAGGTGCCCTTGTCAGGCCTAATCCAGCTTTTTCACGCATCATGACCTGATGGAGTCAGTGGGAAATGATTAATGAAGGCGGTGGAAATCCAAAACTGGGGAGCGAAAGATGGTTAATTATCCCACCACTGCCCTTTTAGCTCAGACATCCTTCTCAGCGCTGACTCACTTTGTTTGTCCTGTTTACTGCTACGTGCATGTGCGAGTCCTCTGAAAGAGTATTGGATGGCAGACCTTCGGAATAAAGACATTTTTCCAAAGTCTTCCACGGGGCCTCTCGGGGGATACTTTAAGGTTACCGCTTGGCTGTCTGCGTGAGCGTGTGTATGTACACTCAGAATACATAAATGGAAAAAAATTAAGCCTAATTATCCTTGATAATCTGAAAAACTACAAGCTGATAGCCGCCCAACTTGCTTTAGGGAATCACTTAATTAGACGGGCAGGCTCCCAAGCTCATTCTCTTGCCTCTTAGCTAATTTACTTTGTTGGTGCCTCGTGACTTCTTATCAAGCTCAAAAAAACTCTTTTCACAATAAATGTCGAGTATTCCTGCATGGTTTCATTACATTGTTTCTTGGTGGAAGTGGGAGAAAATGTAAGAAAATTAAAAAACAATCATGATTATGCTGATGTACAAGGAAAAAAATCGAAATCTCCATAATGACGTCCAGTACAGTTAGCCTACAATAATTAGCACCTATGTGAGGTCTATTAAAAATATAGTGTTCCTAAGGATGTAGCTGAACTTCTACAATGGCTCTAACTTTACTATAGTCACATTTACAGTGCATAAACATGCCTAGTTAAGGAATTTATGCCAGCTTTAAACAGGAAAAGATTCACAACGCCTACATTAAAAAGGTTTATGTGCACGTCCACCTTTGCCAACTGCAGCTGTTGGAAGAGCTGCACTTGTCCTAATAACATGTGGACAGTGGAGCCTGCGTCACTGGTGTGCCAAAACTGCAAGGTGCAATTTCAAGTTTGAGTGAAACTCCTCTCTGCTGCACCATTACGAGAAGACAGGAAAAGATCGGGTTTTACCCGACAAAACTGCAACATTGGTTGCTCAAGGTCACTGCATTTAATCTGAGCACAGAGAGCGAGGGACTTTTGAAGAGGCCAGAGTGGGATTTTTAGTGCAGTATTGCGCTTTAAGAGCAGATCTTGGTTTTTCTTGTGTGTGTTTTGCTTCCAAGAGTCTTTACATGTACTTACAGGACAGAGGATCTGTTTTCAGGTAAGTCCAGCAGCACAGGAGGCTCAGCGGTCTGGGAGGGGTTGCCTGGCCGGTTTGTGTGGGACACTGAGTCTCTCACACCTAAAAAGACAAATGAATATCAAACACATGTAACACCATTATTTGCTTCTAGTGCTCCTATTTTCCTAAATTGTACCATAGTACAACATGCATACTGTGAGGAATCCTCCTTTTTGTCTGTTTTATCATTTTTGACACTCACATACTTCATTTCACTCTTCTTTGTGCTCATCGTTTTCTCTCCTCATGCTGCCATTTCCTGTATCAATGACTGTGTGTGATAAGGCCACATGCCATAATGGGGTCCAATTAACTCCCTCCATGTTTTCATTAAATCAATAACCTTGCTCTGCAGAACTCATCAATTGCAGCTTCCTGCATGAGGAGGCCTCCACCTCTTCCCTCTGCTGAGCCGTCACCTGAAATTGTGTGTTTCCACCACTGCGCTGAGAAACACACATAATCACAGCAGAGGCTCGTGAGTCATGGCCAGCGGAGTAGAGGAAGACTGTGTGAATGCAGATACGGAGAGAGGCGTGTCTCTGCAAATTTACACACACACTGAGACTTCGCACCGATAAGACATCAAAAAGACGTGGATACATCTTTAAGACTCATATTAACAGCTAATTAAACCAGTAAGTGGTGGAGCATATATTTAATCTTCATACTGATATAATACCATAAACAATGATGGCACAGTATATTTCCAGTAGTAGACTTTGTGGGTTGCAGAAAAGCCGAGAACAGTATTTCTGGTGTTCCAAGGTAACTGTTTGTTTGATCATACTACATGTTCCTTCGTACCATAGAGCTGCCAGACGCGAACCTTGTCCTCATAGGGCAGGTCATATTTGAGAGGGTCTCCTACGGGACCCTGGTAGTACGGTCTCATGATGGACTCTATGGCCGAGGTGTGGACCAGGCCGATTGCGTGACCAAACTCATGGACTGCAACTGCAAACAGATCCATCCCATGAGAGTCTGTGGGAGGGAGACAGAGAGAAAATGTTGTATTCAAAAACATTCTTACAATTATGTAATTAATTTATAATGAATTGTGTGATTATAATTAATCATGATGCTTTAGCAGCATTGTTTCAAACTTTCATGCCAATAAAGCCCTTTCGGGTTTTAATTAGAAAGACATAATTAAAGAAAATGAGACTTTACATTGTGCTGAAAACCATGATAAGAAAATGCAGAATTGACAAAAACGGGAGAGCAAAACTCTGTACAAACGCCATCCAGAGGTCAACACAGCATGAAACAGTGGCAACGTCTCTGTTTTGTCTCACGGTAGTTTTCATCTTGACTTCCTTTAGAAACTACACAACACTTACTGGGTGAAAATGGGCAGTAAATGCTCATTCTGACCTTTTCTAACAATTCTACAGTATAGATATAGAGTTTAATGCAGACACTCCTCAGCATTGTGTGAGGGGAAACATTTTCCCCTATTCTTGATTGTGAAGAAACAGAGTAATTTACTTTCAGATAAGTAAGTAATAAAGAGAGAAATTATAACGTTTCACTGGGTCCACCTGGTAGTTTGTCAGACAGAGTTTGGAGAGACTCAGTCAGCAATGTGACCTTTCCGCTATGAGCCTGTGTCTTAAATTGACCCTGTCGAAACCCTGTTCAGGTATTTTATCCTCTTTCAACTCATCTGCTTATGTTGCAAATTAAGAGGCATGACAGACAGCTCAGGAGGCTTTGAGTGCTGTTAGGCGTGTGGTGCAGTGAGATAACTATGGTAATACTGCCCGAGTCCCTGGGCTGGCAATCAAAACCTGAGTGCAGAAAGACACCTAAAGAGCCTGCAGGCTATTAAAGCACCTTTCCCTGTATGCCCAGCTAAAAAAGAAAAAAAAGAAAAAGCCTCCTAAACTCTTTGTCGGACTCTGCGAAGCAAGACAAAACCCGGGAGCTTGGAGATTTAGATTTGCAAAAATATGGAGAGCTACCGTGTCAGGCCAAGCTAGCTTAGAGTTCCTTGGTGGCTGGGCTCAAGTCTGCAATCAGTTTACCTAAGGTTGGCCTCCACTTGGGACATGCACCCATGCTTACAGTACCCAGCTGGGGTATTGAGAAGGCAAACGCCGACTCTAATCTACAGGAGCACATGGTGCAGAGAAGAAAGGTGGACAAAGGGAAGGATGGAGAGAGAGAACAGGGGCCCGGAACAGAGTATGTACCATGTCATCATATTTACGCTCCATGTGAGGCTGACAGAATAAATGTAATGCCCGTGGACAAAGTGCGGAGAGAATTGGCTGGATGGACCAGATTCATTTAGGAGGGCAGAGAGAGAGAGAGAGAGAGAGAGCGAGAGAGAGAGAGAGGTACAGAGACAGAGGGGACATTGTGTAGCTCAACAGACTATTGACTACTGAATATTGAATATTGTTCTGCTGGATTCACCAGTGGGCCATTAAGTGGCTTTTTATCAACCCAAATGCTTTCACAGCAGAATGCTGAAGATGGGAATTAAGGGCTTCATTCACTAAACCTATAAACTCTTCCTCTCCTCCCTTTCTCTGGTCCTTAAAAACTAAGATCACCGGACAGAGAGCCTTTGATCTTAGAAGACCCTTGAAAGACTGTCAGGTTACCTCCAGAACATCTCACCTCTTTGTGGATGCCCTGAAGTTTGCCTACAGGGCCGTCATGGGAGATAAAGAGGGCGGAGTAACTTTGACAGCCTGGAAATTTATAAAATGATCCAGTTTGATTAGCTTAAATCTGCAGTTAAAAGCTTTGGTTCAACTCCTGGTCTGTTTGATTGCACCAAATAATCCCTTACTCTGTTTGTTTAAAGCCAAAATAGTTTCAAACAAGAGAATTGCACCATTAACACTTTAGCAAATTAGCAAACACAAGTGATGCACAAATTTTAATATATGTTTTGTGGAGAACTCATTTGTGTGTTGCAGCTCATTTAAAACTGACTGACAACAAGACTGTTGTGTAAATCTCAATGAACACTTACATAAAAGGTAATTTAACTCCCCAAAACCTAGTGCGACAATGTCTTGGTCTTTCAGTACTGTCAGGAACAACATGACTCGACATGATGAGAAACTAAAGAAAATCCAGCAACAGCTGAGGCTGTGCAGCTGGTCAGTGACTGCGATGCGGCCCGCTGCCAACACCCAGTCCGACATGTGCACTCTGGTTTGGGGGCACACGGGAGGAGACCAGACCAAACAAATAATTGAGTAACCAGAGATCAGTGCCAACAACATCCTCATTCGACAAAATATCTGCTGCTGCAGGCAGGCCCGAGAAGGCTGCATCCAGCATCATTACCAATCTCCTCCACGCACATCGTCCAAACTCTCCCTTCCAGGAAGCATCTCTGGACAATTGGAGCCAGAGCAGCCAAGAACAAGAACAGCTTCTTTCCCCTGACAAGTGCTCCTCATCAGTGCATCTGCTTTCCCCCCGCACTGGTTACCAGAACGGACAACAGCACCATAATGTACAATAACAGCTGCTATTGTCTCTGTGTCAAAAAATTCTGCGGCTGGTTATCTTCCTCCATTGTCCTACATCAATTATTTAACCGAACTTTGCATTTTTATCTTGCGGTTGGGAATTCTTTTTGACTTGGTCTGTCCAGGTTTACCTCCATAGGTTACTGCCATTTGTTTTTACCACATAATGTTTTCTTAGGGGGCACAGGGTGCAACAGTAATTGCTGGTGCTTGTTACTGTGTATCTCCTCACCAGTGTATTCTGTCTTGTGCTGTGTTTCATGTAGCTGGATGCTGTATTGAATCATTTTCTGCGATCAGACTTCTAACTGCATTGCTGTTCCCTGAAGTTGCATTTCTGCTTATGAAATCTGCTGCTGGCACAATATGAGACTTGTCAAAGCTTTCGGTGACAAAGTCAGCAGCTGTGGTAAAGACATCGTGCTACTCAGTGCTCCTTCTGCTTCTCTATTCTGAGGGCAGACCTTATTATTAGTCTAAAAGTATACAAGAAAGTTAATGAGAAACTGACAAAATGCAAACTGAATAATGGGCTTTGAACAACCTTGTGCAATACACAAAGAATGAATTTGTGGTGTCATTGCTTCGTTCCTCTCCAGCTCAAAGTTATTTTCCCATCAGCAGCTTCTGCCAAGGTTTTCAAAAAGAAACAAACAAACAAACAAAAAGCATGAGTTTCTCTGTGTTGTATATATCATACAGCCCTTTAGCTGAAAAGTTGAACTGAGCTCACATCTGTGGCAGGTGTATATTTTGCATCAGGTCTCATGGAGTATGATGAAATCACCTTATACAGACCAGTGCTGCAGTATGCATCACTTGTTGTCCAATGAATACGGTGCATCATGCTGTATTGTGATATGGTATGATTCAACTGCTGCCGCCTCCAGTGCTTAGCAAGGCTTCAGCAAGGACGATGTGCCGTAAGATGGAAAGAAGCAGATAGCTCACAGTTCAGCTTTTACATTTAACGAGAGTCCTTGTGGCTCCGCGGTACTCTATGATCTGTATCTGTGACGATACGGCTCCTTCGCTTTGTCTTCATTCATCTTTTCAAAACACATAATTGCAGTTGAGTGTCACTTTTCATGATTATATGTCACAGGGTTGTTCGAATTCCTATTCAAATAGTTTCATAATTTCAAGTAGTTTTCCTGTCATCTTTATTAGAATAATATGAGTGAAATGGAAACAGACAATAGCAGCATAAGCTCATCACAGGCTATAAATATGAAATATAATAGTGCAAAAAAAGTATTTAAGCACACATTTTCTGCAGTTATTAGTGCAGGCCCAATAGAGTGGTGTGTTTACATGTTTACCCACTGGAGGTACATGAACCCAGACCAGTCTTATATCATGTAAACCCGCTGACACTGCAAGTCTTTTCCATTGGCTCAGTTGTCCAAATGTTAACAAGAGTAACCACAAGCAACCTCATGGCTGGTTGCTTCATATTTCAATCAAGCATAGTGGACAGAACATTTACTTGATTTTAGAGGAAAGACTAACTAAAAATAAGTGAGTTGCTGTATTGGTTGAAGTTTGTTGTTGCAGAGCTGTTTCTTTCTCTGCCCTCCTTTTGTCCGCTGCTTTTCCAACTTTGCGGTTTCTTTATTGTCTCTGGATCCTGATCCTCTTGCTGTTTTCTGTGTCTGAATTGTTCTGCGGCATTGCTCGCCATTTTCTATTCTGAACTGTATTTGAACATTTTGTTATTGTCTGCTCTGTTAGAGATGGCTTCATCTGGAAATGTGATGGTGTGAAATCCAGGCCAGAAACAAGATGTAATGCGATATACTTGAGTGGGTTTAAAGCCAAAACTTTCCATTACACTTTAGGCTATGTGGTGAGTAGTAAGTAACATGTAACCTAAAGAGTTGAAATCCCACTGTCATATCCTCTGCATCAGTGACTTAGTCATTATTTTGCAGGCGGTAACTGTACTTTTCTATACACCTTTCTGTATTATCCTTCCCTAACAGAAAAGGGCGAAGGGCAGAGAAGGATTTTTTAAAAATGTCCATGGTTGCATAACTTTAATTCATGGCCAAGATTGAAGATTGAAAAATGTTTTCTTTTCAAAAATCAATACCTGCAAATGTCCTCGTAGATTAATGGCTAAATAATTATGGTTCGGATCCAGCATGGAAGCTTTGTTGCTCGCCATATCAGTCTCACTCTATCCACGTTTACTTTCATATTTTGACATTGTTGCCTGTCAAATAAAGGCAAAAATTAGTAGAAAAGGAGTAACTAAATCAAATCTAAACATGGAATATGTATTAGTCCAACTTAACATGACTATACAAAAAAAAGAAAATCATGAAAATCAGGACTGTACTTGACTGGGGAGTCTGATTACAGTAATGTATGATATATTTCATATTATCTTACTATTTCGAGGAAGGGAGAGTAACACCGACATGTTCGCGGCTGTGGTTTGTCTTGAAGGTTATCTAACTGTTGTGACAGTGCTAAGTTCACAGATATTATTTAACTTCATCATTGTAAACTTTTACCTCTTTATCTGTAAACTAATAAATATCCAAACAGTCAAATATATCAGGTCCAGCTGTAGTGTTTTCTCTCTCTCACTGAGTCATAAACAGTACACACAAGGCTGCAGCTGATACACACACAGAATGTCATGAGAAATTCACCTGCTTAATGATGCTTTTGTTTTAGTCGGGGTAATCAGTTTGCAGGAGCAGATTGCTGGCAGAGTGATAATTAATAGAAGCAATCTGCTGCCTGTCAAAGCAAAAACAGCACTTCCAGACCTCCACTCATTTGATCTCACTGAGATTCTGCCTCTCACGACTCCTAATGGACAGCGGAGCCATCAGTCACACAGCGGGGGTGAACTGGCCCGCTAAATGTGCTGGTTAATATTCCACTATTGTGCATCATCATACACATTAGGAGATGGCCTTAGCAGACTCAGATTTAGGGTCCTGCTGAGAACAATGCACCGGGAGATGGGGGAAGGGAATTAGCAAAGGCAATTACTCAGCCTCGGATTTGTCTGATAAGGCTCATTTTTCTAAAGACGATTACAGAGTTCCACAATCTGCTGAAGCAACCAACATTCACTTTTTACCTTCTGGGCTGACCTAACAAGTTTACATCTCCTCAAGGGATTACCGTGCATTTGGAAAGAAAAAAAAAGTTGCTAAGAACAACAATTTATGAATTTGATAGCTCTGAGGGAGCAGAAGTAAGCTGGGCAGGACTCGACGTCTGCCGTCTGACAAGCAGAGCGATACATAGACAATGTGATACTGACATCAGCGAGACAATGCCTCGGAGACAAGCTGGCGGATGGTGGGGGAGGGATGTTGTGAGAAAGCAGCAAGGTGGGGCTGGCGGAGTGTGACTTGAAGAAATTAAGAGTTGTTTAATTAACTTTCTCTCTACCTCAGCGCCGTCAGTGCGGGAGCCTTAGAGTGACAGAGAGATACAAAAAAATTATAATCCAGAGGTGAGCTGAACCTCACTTCGACATAACAGGAGATGAGAGAATTCGAGGTCTGTGGCTATCTTTGGGGAGCTGATTAAAGGCATTTGGGGACAGTTTTTTGTCTTCTGAAGATTTTAAAAATAGCAGTCTGTGCTTTACAGATGAGAAAGCCTGATGCACTGAATGTGAGTTTCACCCTTGGGGGGATTCATCACTGTGGAAGAAAGACATTTCCCTGAAAGGTATGATGATTCACAGAATCGATCTGTATTTTTACTTTCTTCCACACTGGGGGCCACTACACTGTACTGACACCATGTGTACAATCATACTTCAGTGTCATTGAATTATTAATGGCTAGAAAAAAACAGCATCATCTTTAAAATCACTTAAAAACTTATCAAGAGCAATAACTTTATCAGTATAGCTGGTTAACTGAAATGTCCCTGATGCAGTGTTTACTGTAGCTTCGTTAGAAACTGTGAACACTAAACTACAATGGAAGCAGTCTGTTGTGACACAGAGAAATAATATAGATGAGGTCACAATAACCAAACCTACATCTATGCAGCTGTTGCTGCCCCCTCCCCCACTATAGCCCCGTACACACACTCAAACACACACACAGGCTACACTACAGCATCCACTGCATGTCCTGCCACTGCTGTGGCCTGGTGGGAGGTCTAATTGGAGCAGATTGAGTTGCTGTCCTGTAACATATGGCTCACAGCCCCAACAGTGCAAAACAAAGGAGGGAGATCCACATAGGTCCTGGCCCCATCACAGACTCACCAGCTGGAATAGACAGCCAGACACACACACACACACACACACACACACACACACACACACACACACAGTCAGACGCTCCATCGTTTAGGCTGAAGTTTGATCTAAAATGTGAGGTCAAAATGCCCCATAGGGCATTAGATCTTTCTATCGACCTTTCTTGTGGATAAAATTTAAACAGACTCAAATCGTGTTACCATATGACACAAAATGCTGAAGCAGTTTCATACTGTATATGTATGATAGATAAATGAAATCTATACATAAGATAATGTACACATTACCCTGTAATATCACACAAGTGGCTTGAAATCTGGTTCCACAATATATCTTTTTTTTAACCACAGAGTGGAAATGTTGGCCCAGCTTATTGTCTATTATAATATGTAATAGTATGTGGTGAAAACACTTGGAGCTCTACATGTTATATGAAAAATCTGGAAAAAATGCAAATGCCTCTTATGGCAGTACTGTGACAACCAATCATGTTGCACCAGAAGCAAGATAATGATGTTCTTTTTAATGTGGAAAACAAAAAATGCTCATAACTAACTAACAGACATTGTGTGACATCCAAACACTACAACTGCAAGATTATAATTTCCATACATTTGTTTATGGACAATACTTTTGTAAAATGAAAACCGTGTTGCAAAAACTTCTGATTTGCTTGGATGCTTGTTTCCCAGAATTCACCCGGGGAATGTCCTCCGAATGGAAAGCAACTCTGAATGCAGCAGCATCAAATAAGGCACTGATGCTTGGTGTGCGTGGACTGTAACTGAGCTCTGCTTCTTTCAGTGCACTGCGCAAGATAATGTACACATAACCCTGGAAATCACACAGTGCACAGGCCTACTGCCATCGGCCTGTGTGGAAAAAATCCCTCATATTGTCAGTGGCTGCTGATTCACAAAATGCTGCTTGCTTACAGATTTTGCTGTTTTGATTCTGGCTTTGGAAGAGGTATTCATGTCAGATTTTGTCATGAATTTATCTTTCATCCAGGAATTACTCTATTTGGGATGTCAGAGGGTGAGGTGAGAAAAAGGTGTAGTTAGAAATAGGTATGCACTGCCAAGTTTTGCAATTCTGTTTCTCCAGGAAGGAAAAAAAAAGACTTTATTTGGTGTCAGAGGAGGAGTTATGGCGTCCCCACATATCACAAACTTCTGGCACCTCTTCAGTTTTCAGCTACAGGGACTTTTTAGCAGATGGTGGTATGTATAGCGTGGCAGTAACAATTACTCTACGCCCTGCTTAAGTACTCTTGGCAATTTATAACACAATTACCTCCAAAAACAGCAGAAACAATTACAATTTATTTGTTTGTTTTTTTGTTTCCCCACTTTGCTGTTGAAAAAAACAGGCCCACCTCTGTGAAAGTCTCACAACAAGCATGCCCTCCTCACGCAGCAGCTGGCCAGCTGTGTGTAGGTGAGGATGCTGGCGAGATCTAAACCTCATTTACTCATTTACTCCCCACACAGTCATTTCTCTCACTTTCTCTGTGCGTGTATGTGTGTGTGTGTGTACACCGCTGAAGAGAGACCTTCCAAAAGTGTGCTTCATCCTCCCCACTTGTGCACGCTGACCCCTGACTGCAGCTGGACTCCTCTGACAGACAGGCGGTAATGAAACCTTTGGTGGGTCTTCGCCGTGAGATAAAACCAATAACCAAGAAGTTTCATATGTTAATGCAACGACCGTTTTGCTTGTTTGTTTAGCTTATGAGCCGATGTGTGCCGCTTTCAAATTACATGAACCGTGTGCCAATATCCATTTTACCTTGGTGCTAAATTAACTGACTCAGGATTACACCCTCAGGGCACTCGCTGAGTAAACCTTTGCTGTATCTCTCCACCTCGCACAGCCTGATATCATCCCCCCCCCTCCCCACAGTGTTACATCCTAGAGTTGATGGGCCAATTTCTAAAGCTTCTGCTCACAGCAGATGAGTACATTTTATTTAGATAGCACTATGGAAACACTCGTTCTTGCTCCCTTTCTTCTGTTTTGAGCTTAATTTCACAAAATCTATAATCTTCATGACAGTGTCACAGTTTGATTCTGAAGTCTTTGTCACAGACCTATTAGATCTAGTAAAGTGCTAAAGCTGAGCAAATCATCCTAAGCCAAGCAAGTGCACTGGAAAGTGGACCCTGACTCAGGATTAATATGGCCCTTTGTGCTTAACGCCACTTGTTTTTTCTTTTTTTTCTTCTTTTTTACTTAGTTTGGCAACTTGCGAGAAACATCTTAGCTAAATGCTTCTCACGTCATCTCTCCTCTTATCATCCCTCATCTCTCCGCTGCTGTTCATCCATCTTTGAAAACGAAGGGATGAACGGAGGTACCGAGCAGAGGAGAGAGGAAGGTCATTTTAAGTTCAGTCATCCAGATGAAAGGAAGACTAAAGAAAGCAAGTCAGAGAAAAGGAGAGTTAATGATTTATGCTGTCATTCGTGTGACCGCACTGAGACAGCCTCTGCCTGACGATGCATTCAGTGCGACTAGATCACTCCATCCGCTCATTTCATCCGGATGAGTGGACTTATAATGCTCCCCTGCCCTCTCTTGCTTGCCACCTCCTTCCCTCCCTCCCATCTGAAATGAAAAAAAAAAGAAGCAAAGGACAGTGGGGAGAAATGAGAATGATGCTGAGTGACAAGACGGCCGAGTTTGTTATTAGAACGTGACGCTTTGGTCACATTTTGAAAAATGGTCCTGTTGTGCCACCAGTAATTTCATTTGCACCAGAGTGAACACTCTCTCTCAGACACACACACACAGCAAAGACTCTGGAATTCACAATTATTTATAAGATAACAAGGACACAGACAGTTCAGCAGAGGTGCAGGGAGGAGGCGAGTGAATGATGATGTCTGCAGAGAGGATAGATATTGTACTGGGAGTGAGTGGATGAACGTGTGGAAGAGTGAATGGATGAATCAGTTAATGTGTGGAGGCTACTCTCTAAAGCCACAAACACCAAGCCACTGTTGTGTTTTCCAGAGCTGTCGAGAAATAATGGATATTTCTAATATAAGCTCGTCTATTTTTGATTGGCAGAGCTGATTGAATTCCATTTTGAGCCGCTGTCACCCTGTCCTCATTTCAGACTCGCAGTTCTCCCTCAGCGGGTAATCAAGCGCTTTGAAAACTGTTTGATGAAAGAAAATTTGGCCAGATCATTCAGGATAACGTTGCATAAACCAATCTATTAGCCCACACAGCTCAAAGTGAAAGCAGCCCAACGTGTGACGATGTCTATAATAACAGACCTCATAATGACACAAAGCCACACATAATGATTGGCCGGGCCCAGGTTAATAAACCGACTTGATAATGATTTGAAGAGTCAGTTCACCAAAATCAAAACGCAAACAAACTAAAACATGAAATCAAGCAGGCTGATCATTCAGATTTACACGACTGAATCTTCTGCTTTCACCTCAAGACAACCAGATACCAGAGTTTTATTTGACATTTCTTTGAAGTACAACATAATGTATAAATAAGACCGACCATGATGAAGGCAATGTAGTAAAAAAACTTATGTAAGACTGACAGTTAAGACATATTTACTTGATTACAAAATGACTCCTTAGCTTTAAAAAATCTGGAGCCAGGCAGTTCAGTTTAAGAGCTGAAACTATTCGATATCGATGACTATGTTAAGAATTCATTTTCTGTCCCTTGGCTAAGCATTTCAGCATTACGCAACAGCACCTATGCTTTGAAAAACAATGGCCCAGTGGCTCAAGTGGTGGATCTCTGAGCCACTGATCTTTACTGTATGTTGACTTTTCAGCACACATCACTGAAATCAATTAAATCACCAAAGTGTGAAGGAATGAAAGGTCAAAGTACAGTATCAGCTTGGGCAGTAATCAACCAGGGTTACCCCAGAGGGTACTTTTGTAGTTGCCAAGTGGTACATTGAAAGTTCATCCAATTAACTACAGTGAAGTCAATAACCTCGCTAGGAATACAAATTGGTGTGATGCTGATCTCTAGATACTTGACAATAGCCAGTGAGCTGCCCATCAACCTGTCAGTTCTAACACACTAACTTTATGTGTTAGAGGGAAAAGAAAGAAGCTGAAATAACTAAAACTAACAGATAAATGGAGGGTGCCTGATGTCACAGTAATACAGTGACAAATTGGCTTCTCAATTTGCAAAATAAACTAATAAAAAATATGTCTGTTTCTAATTTAAATCTGAGTCACATAATAAAACAATTATAATCTTAATAAATGAATGCATAATTGCATCACTTTATGGGTGCTAGTGCCCTACTGCAAGCAACTGATGTCCATTTTATTATTTTCACCACTGGCCCTCAGACAGAGTCTGCCACTGGATAGATGGTTGAAATTTTAGCATAAAGTAATTAATCAATGTGTTAAATGGCTAAACGTCATGGATAAGGTGTTGAAATAGTTACATAAGTAATGAATACAACCTTTGATATAGTCCCTACTGCAAGTCCGACATAATTAGCTCTTAGATATTAAGAAATGGCAAACCAAATTCTCTTTGAGAGGATATATACATGCACTGTTTGGAGTATTTGATTCTGTGTTGCTGGAACTGGCACTGGTGGTGTTGATATTATACATCAAGCACACTGACACTGGGATTCAGTATAGCAGATTGCAGATTACCCGGAGATCGGAAGGTCCAGGCCTCGTCATCGTCAAAGTGTGTATCCCCGGCTGTGAACCTCTCTCCGGGGAAAAACGCGTGCGCCACCGTGCCCCCTGGCCCGTCGAAGGGATATCCATCATTGTGGTCAGCCTTGGTGAAGTCGATTTGAATGTCTGCATCGCTTCCTGCCACCTCATGGAAGTTCAGCGGCGCAATGTCGCTCCAAACCTTCAGGGCGTAGTACATCAGGGCTCGAACAGTGTCCCTGCCCAGTAAGGCCGAATCCTTCGGGAAGGTCCTCACTCTGAAAGAAGAGAGGGTGAGAGGGGATATATTACGCACAAGAAGGAGGCAATAGAGGGGGGGTGGCGAAGAGGAGGAAAAGATAAGGAGTTGAGAGGACAAGAAAGGATATGAGAGAAGAGGCGGCTGATGAAGGGAGTGGACGGGGGAACTTGACAGGGGAACAAAGTGAAAGTGGAGACATGAGAGGAGAGATGGCAGGAAGGGCCAAATGAGGGGAGAAAAGTGGTGACAGACAAGCAATAAGAGGAGAAGAAACGGAAAATTAAAGGAGGAAAGGTCAAATTTGTGGGTGGGGACCGAAGGAGAAGAGCATGTCAAGTGGAAGGGTGACAGAGATGAACACGAGGATGGAGGAGAGACAAGTGAGCATGGGGAAGAAGGCGCTGAGCACAGGACACGAAAATAAGTGAAAACAGACAACAGGAGGGGTTGATACATGGCAGATACTGAGGGTAGAAGAGCTGGATGGAGAGAGAGCTGTGAGTTGCATAAAACCACAAAAGCATGATGGTCAACTACACCGCAGTGTTTACCGCTGGGACACACCTGCACGAAAACAAAAAAAAATTCCAGTTTGAATATTTTATGCGATTCCATCAGTTTTTGTATTTCATGCTTAGGTGCTCCTGCTGCTCACGTACACCGAAGTTAAGAAAACACCGTGCTTTTGACGAGATTATGGCACCGGCGTTCAGGAACAACTCATCAGCTTTTTCACTGCCTCTCCCTTTCTTTTCCGCTCCTTATTTAATTTCCTTCCCTCCTATCATCACCGCAACATCTCCCAAGCTGTTCCCTTCTGTCAGCCGCTGCAGGAACGGGAGACTAAAGAAACAGACAACAACTCAGACGTCACGGCAAGTTTGTCCCCCCCTCCTCCCTCCAAATCTCCCCTCCTTTCCCTCTCTTTTCCCTCTACCCATCAGTCTTTGCCCGCTCTGCTCCTCTGCCGCTGCACAGTGCGCGCTCGCCTTTCCTCCTCCCCACAAAACCACTTTGTCTAAATGCACGAAGCAATTTGGCTCCATCAGGCTGCTCTAGAAAAGTTAATCAGAGTGTTCATCAGTACAAAGCGAGACACTTGGCCTAGAAAGGGTGCAGCCTCGTCTTGCCACCGCAACCTGCTCACGACTTGCTCACAGCCTGCTATAATAAATCAACCAAGCGTTGTACTGGTGGAGCTTACTTTATAAATTAGGAAAAGTGAACAAGCCACCTCACTGATTGATGTGATATGTACAGAAACACACTACAAGGAGCCGCCCAGTTTCATACGATTTCCTTCCAGTAACATCCTACTCAGTGTGTGTAGTGACACATTGTAAGGTTTATCCAGGAAGTGTATGCCAGGCTGCACTCTGCTGGACGGCTGGATTTTATTGACAACCTTGACCTCTCTGAAGTTTCGTGACTTGAATCAAATGAGACGAGACTGTAGCTCAATCAAAAAAGGGGGCACAAACACTGATATTGATTAAAATATTGACTGCCATAGACAGACCTGAGCATGAGTTAAATACTACAGGACAAGATGTCCCATACATGACGACTGAATTCAGAACAAGTTGGTGAACGGACGAAGCAAGTGTGATTGTTTGTCAAACCACTTATGTTTCTTAATTTTTGCCACAGTTTTCAGGTCAATTCTGGGTGAAAGGAGAGATGTTCAGTATCAGTGGATAAACCGGCTTATGAATTAATTCTCTTAATTGAGGGACGCTGTTTTTCTGTTTGGTTTTCGGCTTAATCGATTTACAAAAAAAAGTTTTTTCTCTCCGGCATTCGTTAACTCGATTTCAGGTGCAGAAGATGAAACCTTTTAAAACAAACTTAATAGAATCAACCGGGTCCTTCCAAGCGTGAGATCAGAATACTTCTGCATCGTACACTATATGATATTTTCACTAGATTATAAACCGGACGGTCCAATTTAGTCCTAATCCAGTGGTCCTCAAACAGGGGGTCAGACAGCCAGAGCAGGGAGGGGGGGGGGGGGGGGGGGGGAACAATGACTGGGACTTAAAAAAGGGAACCGAAAAAACCCCCCCCCCAACCCCCACCCCCCCCCCCCACC
>JBAJHX010000035.1:7507069-7520336 GCA_037176925.1 Amniataba percoides
ACACACACACACACACACACACACACACACACACACACACACACACACACACACACACACACACACACACACATAATCTCCGGTTACATTTCACCTGCTTGACTTCTAATTTCCACAAACTTCTTATAGACCTTTCCACGCACAGAGTGATGACTCAGATGAAGAGAGGCAGAAAGGAAAGAAGGGAGGGATGGATGGAGGGAGAGAAACAGATAAAGAAAGCTCTAAGGCTCTTTTGCTGTCCCCCGCCTTCAGCCTCTCAGCAGGCTCTTACCTCCCGTGGCTCTGCTGCTCCACAGAGACATGAGCTGACATCAAAAGTGATGCTAAAAAGTACATGCACACACACACACACACACATCCACACAGAATCACACAAATAATATTCACCTCCCGTGCTCCGCTACCCTCCGTAGACATAAGCTGATTACCCTGAAAATTGAAAGCTCATATGCAGACGGTGATTCATGTGCTCGTATGCGTTTGCAGATGCACACATGCAGCGGCGCAAACACTCCAGCACACTCACAAACACGAAAACATTTCACTGACAGAGACATAGGCTCATGCTGTGTATTACCAAAAACTCCTCATACTTCCCTTACCCACACACACACACACACACAGACACACACACCATATCGTTCAGGCAGAAGATGAAAGACACTAAATTAAAAGGCTCTGCATGCGTCTACCCTCTCTCCACAAATCTTTCTCTCCCCTTTTCAGTCAGAGCCTCCTTCTTCCCTCATCCTCCGGCTATCGTGGCTATCGCAAGTTGCCAACTCTTTTGACGTGAAATCTGGAGAGAAATATAATGTGGCCCTAATAAGATGACACTCAGTAACAGTTATTTTCATTCTTAAGGTTCCACCAAGCAATTTCACTGGTTGGTGGCCTCACACGGTGGCGGCAGGGGGGGGGGGTTAATGCAGAGGACTTCAATACTCTGGAATTATGTTACATAATGTCAATAAACTCGTCTGTGTGTCTGCACGCTTTGTGACAAAGACGCAATGCTGGATTTGTGATTGAGCAGAGATGGAGGCGCCACGTCTCATATAGATGAGGGAAAGTCAAGGTGTACGCTTCCCTGACGAGAAGGATTTCAGCTGTCGACTGCTAAAGATGAATCCAGACAGAAAATGTGATTACCTGAGTTTGTGGAAACTGCACGTAGTCGTGTGTTAGATAATGTCATCGTTTGAAGAACTCTGCAGCATTTGAGGCAATTAATAACAATGTAATCATGTGTCCTGTTGTCCATGAGTGGAATAAACAAACTGGTGCTTAACTCTTTGAGTGTATTGGTGTGAGAGCAAATTATTATTTGTGAAAAAGAACTGAGTGTACGATGAATTTAAAAATATCTACAGGAGTGCATTTATTTATTTACTTATATATCAGTAACTCTGTAGTTTATTTTGCACATCAACGCTGCTATTTCTTTGATGTCTTTCCTCCCTTTAGTCTTCCATCTTATTTTCTCTCATGTTTTTCTTTCCATATTCGCACAAAAGTGATGTTTGTCACATTTAAACAAAGAAATATATGTGAAAGAAAAGGGGGTTACCATCAGAAGTTATATAATTAGGCCAGTAAACATTTCCAATTTCAATTTATATCCAGCAGTCATGATATGACTTATTAGCGTTTTCTGTGTCAGTCTTCAAAACCTTCATATGTATATCACAACGGCACGTTACGTGTGCTAAGAAAACTTGATTTTCTTAGTTTGCAAATAGTAAATGAACAAAGTTGGTTACCTGATGGATACTCAATAATGTGTCCACATATTTCATAGGCGCCAAAGGAAGCAGAGAATTAAAAAGCGCTTGCAGTGCTGTGGTATGCCTGGTCATTACTGCTCGCAGCTTTATGTTATTGCTTCCTATAGTCCCAGGAATACTTCTAACATACCTTTGCCTTTGGATACAGCTGTGGCATTTCTTAACACTGACTAACCACTGTGAGCTATGGCTATAATTAGTACTTTGATGGATCCCTGCTGCTGAGTTATGACTATGGCTACACTTAACGCTCTCATTACTGACCGCCTTCCACTTTGAATATGGCTCTACTGTTTTGAAATCACCCTCGCTGGGTTTGGAGTGTTTGACTATAGCTGCCCCATGCAGGTCTCTGAAAACACTGGCTCAGAGCTTTAGGGTATGTTAATACAATAGCAATACACTGCAAAAATGTAAAGACCACGATGCTGTTATGGACTTATGATGGCTTTTTAATGATCATTAAGTGCGTGTTCCTACATCACCCATTCTTGTTCTCAGTTCATTTACTTCATTAGAGGGATGACAGCCCAGGTCTGAAGAGACAGATGAGAGTTGGTGATTTTGCAATTCGCCATTTAGTCGGTAAAACCTACTGTATCAGACTGAATAGATGCGGAGAGAAAAGATGCAATCGTCCTTTTCATGTTTGCCTCGTCTTTTCTTTCTCTCCTCTTCGTTATCCTCATCCACCTGCCCATCTTTTCTCTGCCCCACTCAGCTCGCTACACCTATCTGTTTGAGTTATCAGTCGGGCCGCTAATGACTGCCAGGCTGTCTGCTGTGATAATGGGCTAACAATATGAGATAATGAGCTAACAGTGGGTTGTTGCACAACTCGGCTGTAACACACTTTGCTGAGTGCAGCGTGCTGTATGGGCGTGTGTGCAAGAGAAAAAGAAAAATAGGTAAGCAGGAGGTGAATTGAGGATTAAGGGCTCAGCCCTGGCACAAAGGCTCTCAGACATCATCAGAAAAATAATTTACTTATATTTCTATTGCGGAAAAACACATTACTTGAATCCGAGCACCTAAATTGAATAGCTACTCAGCCTCCCCCATTCTCTTTTTTTCCCCTCTACGACACTCATCACCTACTCTGCACAGTTTCAGCATAATGATGTGATTGATGTGTGTGAACAAGCAGAGGAGAGTGAGAGACGCCAGTCAAGACAGACATTGTCAATCTTGCTGAGGTGAGCTAAATTAGGGAGGAGTGGGCATCTTACTGTAAGTTAACATGTTGTCTATATGTAATAGTGCAGAGATTGCTGGATCAGGGACTCACATTAAAAGTCACATTTTAGCAGGTTAAAATGTAATCTATCATCTAAAAGCACTTTTTTTTGTATTGTAGTCTACAATGGAAATAGCAGTTTGGACACCTGCACAGATTTGCACTTAGCTACTGCTTACTGAACTACAGATTTGTTTTTTGCTTCAGCATACAGTGAAGCAAGTCCAGTTATATTAATGTTTTCTGTTAAGGTTCTGCTTTGCTCTTTTCATCAGCTAGCCATACATCCCTTTTTCATGAAACAAGCCACATATCATTTCATTACACAGACTTAAGAGAGGGTGGTGCTGCATGGCAAAAGAAAGACTGATGAGCAACTGAGCTTTGTTAACTTAGTCACTCCGGCAGTGATTGCAATCTCACTTTAAGTAAGATAACCTGATTACTTCTTGACATGGCAGTTTCCTTATTAGGCAGTTATACTCAGAGCTCGATTACAACAGCAATTGCGGTTTGATCTTGACTAAGGAAGTAGTTTCTTATATGTCCTTTCCTAATTTTATTCTAATTATTCTCATTATGTTCAGTAATAAAATAGTTTTAACTTAAAAGGAAATGTATCGCTTATCAATTTTGTTTATATGCATTGCTTTCCTGAAATGATTAAAATTCATGCAATATGTATGTTGCAGTCAGTAATATAAATAGTTATATTTTTCTTTAATCTGACTGATGTGACAGATCACAAGGCTAACATTTAATATGCCTGTCAGATTGAATCTGACTCATTAGCTGTTTTGCGCATTATCTCCATTCTGTTATTCGCCCATATAATCTAATGGAGGAGAAATACCGTGAAATATGAGATGATAAAAATAATTTTCAAAACCAAGCAGTGAGGGAATTGCTCTGCAAGTGCAACTACGTCGTTTGAAGAAGACAGAAACGGAAAGCAAACCCAGAGAATTACAGAGGAGGCCAATCTACGCAGAATATCAACGCTTTGTTATGCTGAGAATCTGCACCATATGGAAATCTCTCTGGATCTGAAGCCAGCACGTAATCCACAACTGTTCCAGCGCACTGTTCTACAAATCCGAGTGCTGTGAATACGAAAATGCTTCACTGGACTGAAGACAAACCTGTCTCACTTCAGAGTGCAGCGAGCTGACAGGAGCACACTGTATGATTGGCAGCAGTACAGAGAAGAAAGAAAGTTAAAGCCCACCAGGAGGGAAGCAATGTGTACACGCCTGTGTGTGGGTGCATATATACTGAATGTGTGAGTGCGTGTTGGGTTGCCTGACTTCTCATAAGATGCCTTTATTCATATTCTGTACACAAACACACACACACAGAGGCCCACACACCAGCCAATGGGAGCTCATTGTTGAATCAGCCCTGAAAGCTGGTGTGAATCAGCACAGACCAATCATATTTTTCATTGCCTCTCTCTCCGCTGTCTAACACCATGCTATGGTTTCTCAGATGATCGGATGGCTGTATTATTTCATTTAAGGAAAACTATTAAGCATCCAGCTCTATCAAAGCCTTTGCTCTTCAGGAGCCACACGTTTACTAGAGTATATATAACACTTACAATGCTTTTAGCGATAACTAGCCTCATGTAGGTGCCTCTAAAATGTTTGTTTCAAGTAGAAGAGGGAAAGTTTCATCAGCTTGGATTCAGAGCAGATGAAATTGATTCCAACAGTGAGCCAGAGTCGTGGCAAAAAAGGAAAAAAAAAAAAGTTTAAAAACTTGAGCAGAAGCCTCTCAGAGCACTCTGGCAGCATTATCCACTCCTCTGCTATTGATCTTCATGTTCAGAATACTGCAAACAATCCACTCTTTTCCAATAGATTATTTAACACACTACTTCTGGCGGAGCTTCTGAGAGACGTGGAGGAGATGACGGGACACGGTGGAAGTGCATTTAGCAGTATTGTATGGAGGCTGGAACGTTTTGAACAACAGAGAATTGGATTATGCTGCAGGAGCATTAGGAGCTGCTTCTATGGTTTTTACTACATTTCGATGGTTTGTTTTTGCAGTGACTGTGGGTCATCATTTTGAATTCACTGTCAGCAAGAAAATCTGTGGAATTTTCCTTTAATTGCAACAGCCTTGCTTAGACTAAAAGTCTTGTTATGGCTCAAATTCATGCATAACAATATCTTTCATGAACTTTCAGATACAATACTTAGGGAGCAAGAGATTTTGTTCATTCAAAACTAAGTTTAATATGGAATCTTTGGTGAGACATGTTTGTTGTTTATTAAAGGTCTCTCTAATCAGTTTGCCACTTTTACAAAATGCCCTTCCTCAGAGGCAGAATTGATCTGGAGAGCAAGAGATTTCCGGCTAGAGGAAGAGACCTCTAATCTAATCTATCAGAGGATGTGCAGATTTGGGTGGGGGACTTCTAACTTATTGCTGACAGCACTGCGTTGCTGTGATGTACTCGGTGGTTCTGTGCAGAACTGCAGTTGCCTCAGATATCCTGATCTAAGATGAAACAAATGAATTATGCTGAAACACAAATCACACCAAACAAACTCAACTGGATGATCCTCCTTTACATATTTACAATACTCTACGCTAAGTCTATTTGAAACAGTGCCCTTAAGAGTGATATCAGGACAGCCACTGCATATTTATTATAGATTTACATTTCAAACTGAACAGCAAACTCTGGAGTATCCAAACAACCCCCATGATCTGTTTTCAAAGGACGCCTGCTCTTATTCATCTGTACATTAAAGTGTTACACTGCATACAACATATTGTTTAGCAGACCTCATATCTCAACGTTTCCTACCTCCAGGACAGATGCCTCTTATTCCATTTGTTCTGTGGAATCAGGCTTCGTTTCCTGCGGCCCACTGTCGCCTCCACCTCAGACACATCTGGCAGAGAACACCTGGGTGTTTTCATTAGACCCAGCGTGGCTTGATCTGCAGAGGCGAGGAGATGAGTGTATCAGAGTGATGCTTATTAAACTCCATGGACATGCTGCGTTACATCCCGTCTATTTTGCATCCAGCCACAGTAGCAACCCTCCCACATGACTCCCCGCGCACATACCTAAGACTCCGGTCTCCTTCAGCCCACCAAACTTCTGCATGGCTTTGATGGCCTTGGTCAGGGCCTCCTTGGTCTGAAGCTGACCAGTCACTGGGTCGGGGGGCGGGAGGTAGCCAAACTTACTCAGCCAGTCCTGGAAGGGGAAACAGTAGACACAGAGTTCAAAAGTCATCCCAGGCATGTCAAAGACTCCAACCATCCCAACGCTGCCGAGGAGGTCTGACACCTGTTCGTGTTTACTGTCTGTGGACACAGTGTACATTTAGTCTCTGTGAGAAATTCAGCAAAGAAGCAACTGGAAGTTCAAATGATTTTCTAGTTTAAGGAGAAAACAAAACCTTTTCTCTTTTTTCATAAACTGATTTTTTTTTACTTACACAAATTAAATATAATGTTATAATGATTATATAGATTTTTTTTTAAAGGTGACATAAATTCAAAGAATGATTTCTAAGAGAACGCAGTGAATGATAGAGGCTGTTCATGCAGTATATATAAAGGGGCAGTGCAACAGTGATGTTGGTGCCTATCAGACATAGCTCTCTGCAATGATTGGTTTTGGTACTTGGAAGATCTGACTGATGGACATCTGAGCCGCAACTTGAGTGTTGCCCTTTTCCTCCTTCTTTCTTTCTCTCTCTCTCTCGCATTTTCCCCCCATTTCACTTTGCCTTGTTTCTCCTCTTCGCCTGTCTCAGCCCCACTAAAGCCTCCTCGTGATCCAACAGCCAACATGAGATGGCAGATTTTAAATAGGTTTTTGATCAGCACTCATCAGGGGTGAGTGACACAGATCGATGGCGAGGCGTCCTCTCTGTATCGACAACGCTGGGAAACTGCATTAACTCGATGACTAACTCTGGCTGGCTGGTATTGGCCCCACTCATGCTTGGCTTTGCCATCCCTGCAGAGGGCTCAAGAAAGGTTTACAGGGAAATTGAATTGACCCTTAGCAACATCAAGGCAGGATGAGAGACAACAACAATTTCCTGAAAGAGTTCCAAACTGTAATGCTGGGGGTAAGCGGGAGGGGTCAAAGAATTTTAAAGAAGCCAGGGAAGTTAAATTGACTCAATGAATCAGCAAAGAACACAGGTGATGACACCTTTTTACAAAAAGTTTGCAGAATAGAATTTTGCTGAGTTTGTACACACCAGCATTGCTAAAAAGATGTTGGATGGGGCAAGAAATATGAGCAGTCGGACAATTGGAAAAGTTTTGAACAAACGCTCGTGTTAGCCAAACGCATTTGGAAGAAAAACACACTTTACAGATGGCCAGTGTGTCCCAAATCCATACTAATTCAAAACAGATTTTAGAATGTGGTGTTTGAAAAGTGATCAAACTAAGCATTTTCAAACCAGACAGGATGGAGTACTAAATCCAGCTGATCTCTGAGCGTATGAGTGAACGGACACTAATAGTCCACCGTGCATTGCAAAAAGGAAATGGACAATAAATAATGTGAATGTTGGCAAAAAAAAAAGCTCCAAAAAAATATCAGCGAAGAAATCATTTAATCTTAAAAAAACACAAAAATGTGCATTGCGTGAATGAGCGTGCATCTGTACAGACAGGCAGAGGTCTGACTTCCTCTCCTCTGCGAGCGAGGTGCGCAAGTGATGGATTACATCTGTGCTGTCTACACAACCGCAACTCCCTGTTTTCACACACTGCTCATAAACTCACTACATCAAACTTTTTTGTGGAGCCAGCAACTAATTTAAACCCTGACATCGTAGCTCACCGGGGGAAAAAAAAAAGCTGTAAAACCTGCCAACGAGTTCAGTAACATGCTGAACACTGCTAAATTATATACAGGGATGTCACTGTGTTTAGGTGAGATTGGATGTACTTTTAAAAGGCTGTGCACAAGTCGCCTGAGTTCAAACAGACAGACAAGAAGAATAAAAATTAAAGATTACTGGATAAGATAAAATTAACCAGTAAAGTCCTGCAGATGATAGAAAGTGACAGCTGAAAGATACAATTGCGATTGTGAGAACAAAGGAGGAAAAAAAAAGTCTGAATAATTTACATGCATCTCAAATCTAATAAACCAAAAAATAATGGTGCTTTTCTCCTGGGGTCTTCACCCTTAAAGAAATAAAGATAAGAGAAATAAATGAGTGCAGAGTGGAAGAAAAACACAGCACCTGGCCCTGAAAACCTGAAAATGATCCTTTCTTAACAATAAGGGGACACAGATGAGTGGCTGTTCTTTAATCACTCATTAAGTTAAACACACACGCGCTAGCACATACGCACTCTGAATACACAAAAATGATGTCCAACATCTGTGTATTTCTGTGCTGCATCCCAAATGAGAAGCTTTTTTTTTTGTTAAAGCCTTTGATGTTACAGTGGTAATTTGTTTGCCTCAACAATTGCAGCACTATTTTGATTGCTGTTTTGTGCTCTGCATAAAATGAGAAGAATGTGGACCTCTTTTACTGTCTTGAGCCGGGGTCATAAAGCAGAACTAAAGAACATCTTGAATGGCGCAGTGTAAAGTTCAGCCGCCGCTTTGAGCAACAAAACATATAAATATTCATTCAGGGAGCTGAGAATGTGTGGAACAATGACAGTGGATAGCAGACACGTGAAAGTGTCCTGTTAAAAACAAAAGCAAGATTTTAAGGTCATCTGAGTTAAAAAATATCAGTCTTTAATCAGAACACTTTGTATGAGTTGGTTGCTCTGGTTTTGGACAAATGTATAAAAATAACATACTTCATATTAAAGTGAAGAGCAAACTTGAACTGTCTCTCTCAGTTTGCAACATTAGATCTCAAATTATCACTTGATTAGCAACAATATTAGCTTAAATGCTGCTATCTGTGTAAAATAATCAAAGAAATTAGAATCCCTGAACCTCAAATTAAAAATCTTCATTAAATCAAAGACACTAAAAAACTCCATGGCTGTGCATGAAAAATTAGTTAAGTTATAAAAATAAAACATCTAGAAACATTTTGTATACATGTATAAAAAATGTACTGAAATTCTTGTATGTATTGAAGTATTGATGTATTGAAAAATATATGAAATTCTTTTCTATTAACGTAGCACTTGCGATGTATAGCAGAGACAACTATGCTAAGTTCAAACCAAACAAAACTTTCTCCTTTCTCCCTGCGTTTTCTCCCTGCTGTGAGGTCTGAACTCTGTCCCAGCTGCAGTCCAGCAGCCCTGAAGCTAGTATTCAATGACTTCAGCGGGGCAAATGCTTGCTGACATGGGGGCTTGACCTCATGTCCCGACTCAGGCCCAGGGGGTCTTTACCATTTAGCCTACTTGCTGCTCAAATGACCTGCACAGTCCTCATGTATTATCATTCAGTTTTGTAAAAGTAAAGCTGCTTTGAGGACGTCATATGCCATTTCATCTGAAGTCCAACAACATACTTCTGTGTGTACAATAATCCAGATATAATCCTCATATACTTGCTGTCTGTCAAAATCTTTTAATAATGTCGTATCTCATTTTTGGAATATTAAAGAAAAAGAGGGAAGAGGGAAAAATCTCTGTATCTTCTCACAGTAGCTCCTCATGGCAACTAAACATAACTTTTTAAAAGTTTTTTTGTTTAACTTTAGGCAACTGAAAGTTTTGAGGAATATTTTATAGTCAGATTTTTAGTAGGTTTTTAGTTTAAGTTAAGAAAGGTTTGTTGTCATGGTTAAAAGAAGAACTATCCTAAATTCCACTATCCCAGTGGTCATTGGAGTGAAAGCCATGAAACATCTACATGAAGTAAAAGTAACTTCTAGCTGACAACACAAAACATGAATAAAACTTTCAAGACTTTACAAAGTTCTCACTTTAATGCCCTGAAAACACATTTTGTCAGTCAGCGTCTTACTATGAACGATGGGCTCTACAATGAACACACAAGGGTCTGTCAATGTTCAAATAATTTCAGCTAGTTCACATATAAGATTTGTGTACTTATTAATGAAATCTGATCAAAACAACCTCCACACTGCCTTGATTTCCAGATCAGCTGAGTTACAAGTGATGAAGATGATATTTTTAACCTGAACTTTGATTGCTGCTTATTTAGTCATTACTATTTAATGTAACAGAGAAATAACTAAGACTTAAAACCAAGATTTGAGGGGTTTAAGCCCCATCTGTTTTCTTCCAAATAACTCCTAAATAACTGTTACAGTCATGCTTACATAAAACAAAACAGTGGGAAAGAGTCCCTCCAGTGCTCTGCAAAACGACAGATACTTGTTCTCTTTCCTCTGTAAACTGTATCATTTCAATACTGGCGGCGATGCGGCATTTAATCAATCAGAACAACAACTTTACTTCACTGTCAATAAGCTGACATTTATCATTCGCGGTACACTTTGTGGGAGATGGGGCTGCATTGACGCACTTCACTGTGATGCAATTAGACATCCTCCAAAGCCAAACTCTTCTGTTGACGTACCACCTACTGCAACAACAGTCAATTTTCCTCAGCATGTAGCCCAGCAGATTCAGCTCTGTGTCTTGCGATGTCCTTTCCAACAAACTTGTTGACTTCACTGTGCACTCTCTTCCAAACTTTTTATATGTTTTGCACACTTTGAGGCTCATGGTTGGGTGGCATGATGATATATACAGTCAGACAACAGAAATCAGTCAGCTGTCAGGGATCTTTGATATCTCTCCTTGCATATAGTGGTGAAGGAAATCAGTAAGCGGGGCCTCATTTCACCAAATTTGGAGCATGAGCATCATTTTCTCTCCCGTTAATTCAGACACGTCTCAGTAAAACAAACACAAAGCTTATGACCCATGCATGAGCATGTGAGGGCCCTGTAGCGCTCACAAATATATCTGCAATTACAGTGTTTGTGAAACGTGACGCTGCTGCCATTTGTGATCAGGCGCAAACAAACAGGCCACATAAAAAGACAGATTAATTCCCCTCCTGGGTTACAAAAAAGTGCTTACACTGCTCATTTACATAAGGCTACACCTTCACATAAACATGGGCTTGTGCTATACACATACATACAGATCCTGACTTTATCATCCACTTGGCATTTTCTGCCTTCACTGCACGCCCTGTGGTTGCCCCCTGTCTTGAATAAATGATGTCCAACCATGAAATTAACCAGTGTCTCTGAGATAACATCTGAGCTTTCTTCCAGTCAGCAGCAGGCAGCTGTTTTGCTACAGTCAGACCCATGAGGGAACTTGCAAAATCTTAAAATTTAATATATAAATGCAATTGTGTTTTGTTCTTGCAGGCTTGCTACAATGATAAAGTGAAGAAAACATAAAATATGAAGCGCAGAAAGTTACAGAATTGATTTTCTTCAGGCTGGATGTAGCAGCAAATCCTAAACATGTGTATATATCACAATGCAAAAAAATGACACATACAGTGATATTAAACTCTGCTTGTATTGCACGCACCCACTCTCACTCTGCAAAGATTGATGTGATGCCGAATTATCTTGAAACAATGTATGGAGAGAAATTCTGTACTATATCAAACTTCAAGACGCTACACAAGCGTGCTCGCCCACATATCCACATATATGCACGCACCCTGTGTTGCAAATGTGGGTGTAAAGCATGGAGTAGTTAATCATATAACTTTACTCCACTAGAGTACAGCGCCTTCCTCTGCAAGCCGCGAACACCCTCATTCGTGTACATAATCAAGAACCCAAGCATACCCATGACACAAACACACATTGAAATTATTCATACTCACACTGAATCGGTAATTTGCCGCGGACACACACACACACACACACACACATACTAATTCCGCCTTTCACGTTCTCATACGTACACATACAATTGAGGCGTGGAGTGGGGTATTATGGGGCTTGACTCACTGCCTTCCCGTGCTGCAGCATGTGGATGTGAAGGATAATTTATCTCTGTAATCCTGAACCCTGGTCCCTGTAATCCTTTAATACAGTAAGGTCTGGAGTAGCTACAAATTCATAAGACGCCTTCAGACTGACAGAAGACAGACAGAAAGAGAGTATAGGGGCTCCAAATAGTCTGAACAGAGCATTTAATAGTGAGATTAAGTAGGCTTAAGTCCTTCTCCAGCTCATTAGACACTTAGCTATTTATAGTATTTAATGGTATGGGATATTTACAGTATTTATATATAGAGAGCTTGTTGGAGGTTGGAGGCAGAGCTACCTCTCTCAGAATTTAAATAAATCTTCTAAACGACTTGTTCCTCAATAGCAGCGCAGAGCAGCAGTGGACAAAGCAAGGCGAGTGTGAGAACCGCTGACTGAATCTCTGCTGCGAGGCGGATTGGCCAAGCTGAGGAAAAAAAAAACGAGGTAGAAAGCCGAGCTTCATGTGCGCAAGACATTGATTAATGTGGGTGCAGATTTGAAGCTGCCGGTGCATCAGTGATCAGTGTAGCATTTGAAACAGGAGGGATGGAGATGCATTGTGTGTGTGTGCGAGTGTTTGTGTGTCTGAGGAAAAATAGAACAATGTTTATGCAGTTTTATAAAATTCGCTTCTTTGTGTTTTCTTGATGCAAAGACTTTTTCAATCACGTTTAAATCACCCAGCAAACTTAGTTGTAAAGGAAGTCAAACACTGAGAATGAGAGGAAAACCAAAACTTGAGAGCTACCCTGTAAAATTGAGGTTTGCTGTGTGCTTTTCCTCGGTCAGTGTTTGTCCGGGTGTCCGTTCCACAAGCTTAGGGGCAGAACAAAATGTGTGTTTGCGTAAGTTGAGATAAGAAGGAGACTTCAGCAGGAGAAGTTAATGTGGACTGTTGTTCAAATTTCGGTGCCTCCTGTGTTGTGTGACAGGCAGTGTGACTGTGACATGTCTTGATTAGCTGGACGGAAATAAGTTCTCCGCCGACATACAAGGAGAACTAACAGCATTGCAATGAATTAATGCAGAAATAGGACAAGGCCAAAAATAACAAAATAGCTGTAGGAGCCAAAATATGCATTTTAATTTCAGACTCTAACAAGCTGAGACTCAGCAGAGTCACTGAACTGTCTGTCCCACTCCTTTCCAGATGTTGGCTGTGATGGTATTGAATGAATGTAGCTATTTTGATATTGTTCAGACATCTTTTTTTGGTTTTTATTATTAGCTTGATTGGTGTCAATGGTAAAGATCTGTGCCACATTCTCCTGCAAACT
>JBAJHX010000035.1:7530494-7542625 GCA_037176925.1 Amniataba percoides
GAGAGGCTGATTTATAGTTGCACAAAAAGGCAGTCTTTGGCCAGGGACTGAAAGGAGAAAAGACTAAGGCTAGCCGCTAGACCCCCAGGCTAACTCAGAACTAAGACCCCCGTTTCCTTTGCCCAGGGGAACCATCCTGAGCCTGACTGAAGAGTTAGTTGAAGCACTGAGCCCTGGCACGTTAAAAAGCCTCAGCGTTTCAGCCCTTCTACAGGTCGGCACTATGTTGCGATTTTGGGTTGTTACACAGAAATTTCACAGCAAAAAGGTTCTTGCAACCGCTGAATTGTTTCAGAGAGCAAATATTTTCTACTGGAATAAAAGGAGCCGCCAGCAAACCGCATTTTTCAGTTTGGTGAAAGGTCTGAATTTAGAATATTTAGCAAATTAGTCCTTCAAAGGACGGTAAAGACCCAGACAGCCCTGTGCAGCAAATTAATTTAGACATCTTTGTGAAGTCTGATTATTAGTTTGATCTTAGCTTTAGTCGGAGTCCATCTATGTGAGACTGGCCCCAGGTCAGTCTGATTTAGTACCACACTTACAGACAAGGATTTAGCATTTTCAGAGATGAAGGCAGTTTTTACCTTCTGCTTATCAAATGTTCTGTTTAACCAGCAGGTGTGATGAGCTCACTTAAACTAATCTGGTGTTGTCATTGACTAAAAAACATCAAGTGTTGCAGCTGCCACAGATCAGTCCCACGCTGCCATGCCGCAGTGGCAGTCAACTGTCAGTGCTCTTAAGATCCCGGTTAAAATGGTCCCTAAGGATAATACAAACTCTGACAATCTTCTCAAAAACTTGCAACTCCCCAGAGAACTTTTACACTCAGCAAAGCTGTGATGACAGATTGGATACGAGCGGGGTGAAGGACTGGTTGGTTTCCACAGTGTCTCCCTCTTCCTGAGAAGCTGAGAACGTGGGAGATATTACAATCGGAACTGTCCTTTGTGCTCTCTGTCAATCATTACACAATGATATATTCTATCCTACTGGTAGCCATCTCCCACTTGACGTCCCTAAAAAGAAAAAGAGCGTGTCCTTGCCCTGGAAATAAGCCCCATGATACAGCGCTACAGACAGAAAGGTCACACAGCTTGATGGAAATGGGACAGCGGTGCTAAAAGTAGCCTAATGACCCAGCATGACAAGTTATATTTCGTGTGCCTTTACTCATATGCAGTCACATCACAATGGCTGAAGACGTATTGCTTACTTTACTAAAATACCTTATAGGTGTAACAAATAAAAGTGAACTCTCTTCCTGTTCATTTCTGCGTTTCAGTGTCTTCATTTCTTAACCCTGCATGGCTGATGACTTATTTCAGAAGTTCCTCCAGTGCACTTTCCCTGCATTGCCTGACTGTCACTGCATCCAGTTTTCTCTTTGAGCCCCCCTTCTCTCCCTGTGCCTCTGGGTGTAATCAGAAAAACCATGATGTGCTTGTAGAAGAAAGCCTCCCTATCTGGATTGGAAGGAGAAAATTGAAGGAAGGAGGCAGAGAGACTGAGGGGACAGAATATGATACTGGTGAAATGCCTTGCCTCATGAGAGGCAAAGAGAGAGCTAATGAGGGCTGGTGGTGCTGGTGCCGGGCAGGCTAGTTGAATGAGAACTCGCTATTATGAGGCCTAGCAGGGAGGGAGAGTGGTGGAAATAGGTGGCGTCTACCAGCCTTTTTTTTCTTTTCCTCTTCTATTCAGTGGATGCATGACCAGATGGTACTCTCATTGACAAAATCATACAGCAAAATGAAAATTAGAAGCAGACCAGCAGGTTGTGGTTGTCCCATCAGGCACACAACACATGAAAAAAAAAACTGACACAAATTAAATTTTCCTCATTGAAAGAAGATTGAATTCTACACAGGCAGTCTTCAAGGTCAGTTTCAGCAAGATTAAATAGTAATTAAGGTGCTTTTATCAGCAGCTGATCTGGTCACCTCAATCTTACAACAGCTGCTAAAGCAAGTACAGTACTGCTTCCAAAGGCGAATAGTCCCCTAAGGAGCTCAGTCGTTCTGTACCAGTGCAGAAAACAGCCGTCAGGAGGGAAATGATATGACGAGCGGAAAAACATGGTGCAGATTACATTAAAGCTGTTCCCTAAAATGCTGAAATTGCAAATTGGTGCTCTGCTGTGATATACTGGGCCAGATAACAGCAGAACGAGAAACTGAATGCCTCAGAGCTGTGCTTAAGTTTGTGGTTCAGTTAATTACGGTCGCAGCGTACAGCAGCCACAAAGAGAGATGGATACATCCAGCATTCAAGCTCGACTTAAAGCCAAGTGATGCAGCACGGTGGCTCTAAAGTGTAATGGGACTGGGGAGGAGCAGCAGAGTTGGAGATCAGGACACGGTTCTGTGGTTAGATGGTTGTTTTTGTGGACCAAGTCCCACATGTGCAGCAGTTATGAACACAACTGGGCACACAAAATGGGAGAGCCCACTCACACCCTCAACAACCAATTATCCACCTGCTCTCAACAGCTGAGAGCAAGTTCATCTGTGCAGGCAAAGTCTTATTTAAAAGTCAATCAGCCAGTCACTGGGGAGGAGTGCGACTGTGGATTGGTGCCCATCTGTCCATCTGTCTGTCCAACTCTCTCGGTCATCCTAAAATCCCCGAACCCCCGAACCAACGGCGGAGACAGTCAGTGTCTGTATGTGTTGAGTGGACTTAGGTGTACAATCCATGCACGCTCTGAGGGTGAAAACGAGTCGCTGTACAAAGCACACACTACACTAGAGCTGAAACATTTAGTCCATTCATTGATTAATCATTTGAGTCATTTTACAGGCACAAATGCCAAACCAATGCTTTTCTCTGATTTACATTACTGTAAATTGAATCTTCTGGGGTTTTGAATATTTTTATCAAAAGCACACCATGTTGTCACACCATTTTGCTCTGGGATCTGTGAAGAAGATTTTTCTATTCTTTTGTTGCTTGTTTTTCAGACTTTATGGACAAAAAAAAGGACAGATCAATCAATTCTGAAAAGAATTAAAATATTAGCAGCAGCCTTACTTTTAAAAATTGTATTGCCCTCTCCTAGTCAGAAGAGATGCTTAGACATGAGGTGACACAGCAGATTTTCAAGTTTGAAAGACATTTAGACATCAAGGTTAACACCAGGCTAAATTAAATTAAAAATAAGAAGCTCTTCAGAATCAGCTCAGATCACAAAATAAGTCATTTTTCAGTGTGAAGCCAAGAAACGAATCCTCTCATTTAAATCCTGCATTTTGGATATTAACACCAAATCCATTGTTTTCCGACATTGTGGAAGGTTTGTTTGAAATTCCAGTCGCATTGAGAATGCAGATTCAGCACTCTGCAGCTTTAAGCTGATTTCAGCTCATTGTTTTGGTTTGTAGGTTCATAAAAAAAACTGTGGGCAGCTGCTCCCAGCACAAGAGCTCCCACAAACCAGTTGTACGGCACGCAACAATGGAAAGAAAAAAGCAAACACAGTGACGCACATTACTTTCTCAATGGTTTTAGAGGAGGCAAAAACAACTGTGAATTTTGCACTCACACTGGATGTGTGGTAAGAAAAAACTCCAGCCATGCCCACACGGCTAAGTTTCTACAGCATGTGAAAGGTGCCGAGTGTGTGCTCACACACACACACACACACACACCTTGAAAAGGGACAGTACAGTATCAAAGCACCTTTAAGGATTTTCTGACCAAGGACCATCTCATGTTGACTCTCAAATGCAAAAGATGAAAGAAACAACAGTAAATGTACAGCGACCAACCTTTTAACCTTTCAGACAAGTATTCCTCTCACCTTGATCTCTTCTACAACTGTACTTCTGCACAACATAAAATGTATACATGACTCAGTGCTCCCCTCTGTGCGCTCACTAAACCACATGACCTCCACAAACCTGCAGGTTTGAGGGACAATTCACGTCTGCATCTAAGGGTATCTAAGACCACGGAGATGAATGGTTGTCTCCTAGCAGCACACAGCCAGGGGGAATCAGTGGAGGTGGTCCAGCAATAGAAGTGCCTCAGGAAAGTCTGTGCTCAAAAAAACAAAAGAAACACTGAGGCTGAAGAAGACAGAGAGAGACACTGTTGAACCCATCGATGCAAATGAGAAATGCGTGTTGATATTAGAGCCATTAAAGCAAACGGTCAATTGGGATGTTGTCTCAAGAGTTGCTAATTAGCAGACACTCCTTTTTATCTGCAGGTGATCTGTGCATCAAATCCTAAATGTAAGCTGAAGTGCACTGGTCGAACCTATTGATGATATAACAGCTTTAATTTGCTCACACACAGGTCATTTGGAGGGTTAGGCTCACTCTAGTTTGTTGTAAACTTACAAGAAAAAAAAATCCCCCCTGGAAACAAATCAGGTGAGTGTACATGCAAGACAGATTGCTTTCCTCTGCATTTTTCCTCATGTACTGCAAAATTAAAGCTCCAAAACCCACTAAATTCAACACCAACACCCTTTATATGCTAATATATGCTAAAAAAAATCCTGATTTATTCACTTGGATCAGCAGGACTCCCTGCTCCATCACATCTCCATTTAAACAACCCTATTTTAAACCCAGTAATTGTTTAAACTGGGCACCAGATGAGAAATTGGAGCAGAGGCATGACTGAGGAATAGAAATGGCCAATAACATCTTATGGCTTGGTTTGTCAGTGTGCTGGAAGTGAGCCCCGTTTGCCATTCATCAGTGCGGGGACATATACTATGTCAGCATGCTGTGGAGGAGGTCGATATTCCGCCCAGGCAAATTCATTTACATTTATTTACTGCGAGCCACTACGGGTCCCCTCTTTGGAGGAAAAGGGACTCTCACTCTGTTTTCTGTGACATTCAGTCGAGCTGCCCCCCCGCGCACTGGACTGCTGCGAGGTGTTAAAATTCAGATCAAGTGTGGAGAGGACGGCATCCAAAAGTGTGGTAAACTGTCTCTTTGGAGGGAGGAGATGCTCCACTGTGCGCGCAGCGGTGGGGGAACTTCTCACCCCTCCACGTCCAAAAAGTGGCCAAACTTCCCAACCAACCACCGACTCCCCCTTTAAACACCGTAGGAAAGGTGAGCAAACTTACCACCCCCGTGTCCAGCTGCTCGGTGGTGAGAGAGGGAGCCGCAGCGGCCGGAGGGAGCAGCAGCAGCAGCAGCAGCAGCAGCGGCGTCTCCGGAGAAATCCTCCTCATCCACTCATCCCGGAGCAGCGGGGAGACCATGATGCCCCTATGACAGGCTGATCCTGCAGGGCTCAGACCCCCACAGCCGCATCCACGGGATAAAAAAAAAAGAAAAAAGAAAAAAATCACACTCCGGCACTCCTGCAGAAACGTGCCCGCATGCGTCTACCTCACTGTGGAGCGCAAACGCATGAAACACATGAAACCCGGTTTGGGGATTTTGCAAGTTTGTGGTGTTTTTTTTTCTTCTTCTCTCCCCCAGCTTGCGACTGTCACCTACGAGCTCATTGTCACACGGAGGGGTGAGGTGAGAGGGGAGGTGATGTCCCTGCAGCAGAGAGGCGGTCTCGAGCGGAGTGGAGACCGACAGCAGCTGCGTGCGGGTTTTGTCCCGAGCAGGCGAGCGGAGACCGAGAGAGAGAGAGAGAGAGAGAGAGAGAGAGGATTCAGAGTAGAGAGGGAGGTGGATTTGGAGGGGAGGGGAATCCAGCGCCTCTTTAACCCACTTGGACACCGCCGGGTTCATGACGCGCGTCGTGCGTAATTTGAGCGTCTCGGGGGGGCCGAGCGCGCAGAACAGTTTGTCAGCGTCGCGTTGTAGTAGATGAATGAGAAATGCATGTGAGGGTTAAGTGGGTCTGACGTGAGTTGGCGTCAGTCCAGCTCCGAGTTTTATTTCACATTTTGAGTCCCGACCTGTGGTTTGTATCACGTGTGTTCTGTGCAGATGCCTCCTGGTCGTTCATGGCCTCCGCTTCTCAAGTTTTGGTGCTCCTGCTGCCGGTGGGATCTGAAGAGGTGAGTCAAATAAGTAGAGCCAGATTCCAGCCTTTGGGTGCCCTAAGGCAAAAATGAGATATGGGCCACTATTGACACCCCCCAAACCACCTCTATGAGCAGTTTGCATGTTTTCTGTGGCACTCAGGGGAACAGATTAAATGACAAATATGCACAATGTGAGCGAACAAAAAGTGTAACAACACTATTTTTTTAGCCTTTCTAATGATATGGGACATTGCTTTAGGGATGGCGAGCTGCGGATATTGTTTCATTCTCTTGGTCATGTGGACAAGGGGCCCTTCAGCAGCAGTACATAGTAGGAACTAATTGGATATAATAGGATTCAGGTAGAAGGACTTTGTCTTCACAGATTTAAAATGTATCAGACAGCCACTAACCATACACGGCAAACCTGGGACTTTGCTTCCTGCCTGCTTTGACCCGCTGGAGCTCTTCATTTTCACTAAGTGTTTTTCATACCCTGAACTTGCCCCCCTCGCAGTCACTGTAAATGTCCCACTAAACAGTGAAAGGCAGAGCTGACACATTAAAGGAGGCATTTAATCTAAAACCACAATTGTGTTAAATCTTCGCACATCCATTTGTGAATGAAATTAAGTTTAATGGATCCACCTTGAGCTACAACTGTCCTGAATTCAGTGATATATTCAAATGTCCACGCATTCAGTGTACAGGGTCCTTAATCATCTTTTTATATAGATTCTTTTAAAACTGTATTCTTACATGAGGACGTTTGTCTTTAATAACAGTCTAATAAGGTTTATATTTGCCTCGGTCCAAGTTGAGACAGGGTTTTTGAGACAAAGGAAGGAAAAGATTGAGCAAAGGCAGCTGCAAAGGATGAGGACACAGGAAGTAAGTCATGATTTAGTCTTGTAACTCTGAACGCAGACTCCAAGCAGCTGACTGTCTGCGGTTGCTTTGTCACTGCATCACCAGAGAGAAATCTCCGACTAGATCGCCACAAAAGGTCATTCAATTATTTCCTGTCTAAACCTCAGGTAATCAGTATCGTACATACATGCCCCTTCATCGTTGTGCCCTTTAAAGACATGGAAAGTTGTCAGTTATATCAACTTTTGGGAACAAATATTACCACAACTATGTTCTAACAGCAATACAGCCTTTCAATTAAAATGTGCACAGCGAGCATTCAAAGAGTTAAATTACATCCAATTGGATATACATATCAGCAGAAGCAAGGTCACTGAAGTAGAGAAACTGCATATGTCTCTGAAATGCAAAGATGTTTTATTTTGTACCCCTCATTACACTTCTATTTTCGCCATATTTGAGAAAACATCTGAGGAAAGCACAAAACAATTTGCTGAGCTGCAGAGATAATTATTACATGAAACAGTGGTATCAACCCACTGCTTTCTTCTTCTGAGAAAAGCCTAATGTACTTATTTATTTCTTTTGTGTTGCATAATATTAAAATCCACCAGGTAATGAAGGAACATACTGAAATGACTAACAATCACTTAGAGCTACATGCCCCTGTAGCATATTAAACATTTAATAGTCGAAGAATCTGAATAAAAATGTGAACTGAATGACCATGGCTTGTCTTGAATTCATCATATACCCGCATGGTCACACATGCACTGATACCCAATCCCCCCATTTCTTATTCAGATCCATTACTGCAGTCGTTCATCACTGGTCCAGAAGAGAAAGACATGAAAAATATGTTTTTAGCTCAGAAGCATTAAGTTCTGCCGTCTTAGCGCCGAAGGCTTAAAACTTCTCAACTTTACTGCTTCCAGCTCCAGTCAGACTTGTCGTATAGCCACAACATTATGATAATTGTCGCGTCTGAATATTGTGTCTCTCAGCGTGTCTGCTGGCGAAAAAAGGGAGACTCAGTCATTCAGTCTAATATTAAAAGAAGGTTGCAACATCCATTTACCCTTCTCAGTCTGCTGTGCACATTTTACCTGAAGTGTTTCACCATCTTCACAGTATTTCCCAGAGAAATTTAGCTGCTCATTTTCTTTGGTCAGATTGTATTAGAGGAAAATTAATTGCCCAGTGTGAACGTGGACTGAATTGAATCTATTGGCTGCTATTGTAGTGCATGCATTTTAATATTTGTTCAAGCTTGTTGGTGCCAAGTTGGCTGCAGACCTCTCGCACTGCTGTGGTTAAAAACTCAAAAGACGTATGAATAATGTCAAATATATGTAATTACCTATGCTTAATGTCATGTAATAACAATGAATATGACATGAACATTTTTTTAAACTATTGCTTGCACATGGAGACAGTGTTTGATAATTGCAAAAATAGTTAATGGCTAACATCAATTCTTATGTCAACACAACATTAATTTAATCCTCTTGCTCTTTATTGTTCTGTCTTTTATTTTCTTCTGCGTGTCTCACTGAATGATGAAGCTAAAACACCTGTGGAATATGAATGCAGCCACTGAATAAGGATGATTGAGCACCTTGTCATAGCAAAGTTAAATAGGCAGATGTATAAAGCTCCTCACTGTGCGCATGCTGCACTTTGATAATGGATGCAAGAATAATGTGGAACATTACTACAATCAAAAGACAGTCCCATCATCTACATAAGTACAGAAAAGATGCTCCCTAGGGTCTCACAGCGTTTCTACAGCCATCACCAAACCCTTCATTCAAGAGTGTGCAATGATAAACATACACTGAATGTAAAGCTATACATATCGTTAGCTTCACCACTTTACCATGAGTAAGAACCACATTGAATCCCATCTCCCTTTATTACTGTGATCCATGTGATTATGTTGGTAATCATGTTTGACCAATCAGATCATTTGGCAGTGTCTTGAATATTGGCATCTGTCTACATTTCCCTCCATATGCTCTCTATTTTGTGAAAACAGAAACAATTTTTTATTTTTTGTGGAGGTGTACAAAGAAGACTGTTGTATGTAAAGTCCCAGAGCCATTTCCAATGATTACTGACTAAGTCACATTTGTTTCCTTTCTCAGCAGGTTCTGCAGCTCTTTTCAGGTCTAAATGCAGCAGTGACAAGCAGAAGTTGCTGTTCTTTTTCCTGACTCTGGGATTCACTGCGGTGCATAAATACCCGACAGACTTCAATAGTTTAAATGCAAATATGCACCCCTGGGAAGTTTGAATGGACTAAACCCTATTTAGCCTGTCAGTGTGGAAGAGCTTTACTGTAAATAATTTTTCTAATAGCATTTATTTAGTTTGGAGGACATGTCAATATCACTCTGGACAGTAAAATCAATGATGGTAATGGATGACTTGTTATTAATCAATCTCAGAAGGTGTGTGCAGCATGTCACTGCCTTCAGTGCATCCCCTCCCATTTCCACATCTCCCTCCCCCTCTCCCTCCCTCTCAAAGTCTCTCTCACCCAATCTTTCTGTCGCAGACTTGCAGACTTTGATGTACAGTTCTTGTAAGTCCACGGCAGCTCGGGGCTGCCCCTCCATAAAATCTACAGTGGATGCGCGTGGGGTCTCTCCCGTAGACTTTTTCAAGCCCTTATGTGCACTTTCTGTGGATAGACTTTGCTCGAGGACATAATCCATAATTCATATGATTGTGTCTTTTAAAATGGGGATGGCAGAAGAAGCCCAGAAGTATCCAATGACAAATAAACAAAGAAAACAGACAGCTGACAAGGAGATGTTTAGGTCTGTGTGTAAATATGCTGAAGACAGAGGTCTCCTGTCCTTATTTATTTGCCCTATGTAATGACATTTTAACTAAGTAGCATGGCTCTGGGGATGGCAGTGTCAGTCAGTTTTGTCCACCACTTTGGTCTTTGGTTTAGTGAGGTTGTCTGTGGCCAACACAAGGTTAACATTTTTTGTTTTTGCTGAAATGTAAGATGGATTACCAAGACATTTTTGTTCATCGCAGGATGAGTGACCTGAAATGAACTTTCATTCACTGTCAGTTAAAATTCTGTCCATGACTAAATGTCTACGTTACATGTACTCTAACCCTAGCTATGTTTGCATTTAGTGGTAATTGGCTAATTTTAGCATGCTAATGAATAAACTAGATGATGATTATGGTAAATTATACCTGCTTAACATCAGCCTGTTGGCATTTAGCTCAAAGCATCACTGCGCCCAGGGACTCTTAAAGCCTGGCTCTCGATACCCACCTGTATAATTTGATACATCTGCTTTAATTTACAGTTAAAGTGCTGGAAGTTTTTACATGTTCTGCAGTGTTTAGGTATTGATGGTGATGCAAGAGATATTAATTCTTTAGGTTTTGGTTCAACTTGTTCTCTGTGGACACCTCTGTGAGAAATATTTTGATTTGATTACATTTGAGGTAATTAACCTCACAGCGCATTAAATACTATGACATTTCTGCTTCTTTTCTTTTTTGTCTCCAGCTGGCTGTAAAACATTTCATAGTGAGTCTGAAACAACTCTTACCTGTTTTACCAGCGTTTGACTTGTTTTTTAATGTTGCTTACCCTCCAAACTGAACCCTGCTCATGAGCACTACACCACAGTTACACCCACAGCTGTGAATAGCGCTCCTTTTTCAGGGGGAGGGTATAAATAGGCAACCTGTAAGACATTCTTGCCGCTCCTCGCCGTCGGCACGATACAGTCACCATGCGTGCTGATAGACATCCTGCTCACACAGCTGTTGTGTGTGTTATGTGTGTCGTCAAGTAAATTAAAGTGGTCAAGTATTTCTTTTTTTAATGTGATATTTGAAGTTTAACTTCACAGCTGCTGTGAAAACATAGTAAAGTTCATGTGCATGAGCACAATAACAGCTGACAACTTGTTAAGATGGCGTTTGAACTTATGTTAAGCTCATGCTTTTGAATATTTGTGTCTGAACGTTGTACATTTAATCAGTTTTGAGGTGTTACAAGTTACCACACTTGTTAACTGACTTGGTTACTGAAAGGATTTTAAAATGCAGTTGTCCATGTTGTTGTCCATTCTGTTTTATTCCCACCTGTCAGAGTAATTTAAAAGAACAGTTTTGGCTCTTTCCAATGTTTGTTGTCACCTGTCATTTGTTATGAGGTCAGCCAGGATGTCAGAAGAAGGTGATGATACTGGACACGTGAAATCTCAGCTTGATATTATTGTGGTTTTGTTAAAGAAAAGCTTTTTCACTGTTGCTGTTTACTTGCTGCATTTCTTAAAAAAAAGGTCATTATGAAAGAAATAATCGTATGAATAAAATGCGAAATAGCCAAAGAAAGGATGTCATTTTTATTTCATTACCAGCCTTTTCATTCCAAAATGCCCTTTTCCAAAGCTGTCTGTTTTTATTTTTATTTATTTATCCAATGCTGGAAAGAAACAAAGTGAATGTATATGTTTTTCACACAATAAATCAAAAACAAATTATATGAAATCAAATAAAGTAAAATGAATTAAATGAAACTTTTAATTACATTAATTCAATTTAAATTGAATTTACCTAAATAATTTAAATAGCATCTAATTAATTGTATTGGATACCTCAAATTTATTATTAGTTATATTATTATTCAGTTATTAACTGAATTCAATTAAAGTCAATTTAATTTAATTTACTCGAATCAAATAATAACTTTAGATTAATTCATAAGCTATACTTTGCTGTTGAAATGGAAGTTGCCTGTCAGACACTTGTGCTCTGCTCAGGGATTTAACAGGCGATTAAGAGGCCCTGGAGAGTCAGCAGAGGAAAAAAAAATGGTGCTTTGGTGACCTTCCTCACTTATGAAAAAAACAACAACAAGTAAGTGAAGATATCATTCATTCAACAAAACCCACATCCACTTCAGATTCACTGAGATGAACTGTTATATAACTGTTGTTGCGAGCAGTCATAAAGACCGCTCTTTTCAAACATTAAAATTGAGAAGAGACATAAAACTAGTGGAAATAACAAATGAGTGCTTCATTGCAAAGAACAACAGAGGGAGGAAGCGAAGAGAAGTGACACTTCAGTATGTGGAGTACTGTACTCTTAACATAAAAGCCTCCATTTAAAATGGTTTTAGAAATACTTTCCATTTCACATGAAATAAATTGTTTCAAATTAAGAGATGGAGCATCATAATTCTATCTATCTATCTATCTATCTATCTATCTATCTATCTATCTATCTATCTATCTATCTATCTATCTATCTA
>JBAJHX010000035.1:7542725-7557146 GCA_037176925.1 Amniataba percoides
ATCTATCTATCTATCTATCTATCTATCTATCTATCTATCTATCTATCTATCCATCCATCCATCCATCCATCCATCTATCCATCTATCTATCTATCTATCTATCTATCTATCTATCTATCTATCTATCTATCTATCTATCTATCTATCTACCTGTCTGTCTGTCTGTTTTCCATTTCATAGATGTCAATTTTGGATCCAAATCCTGTGTGAAGGAAATTTATAGACATTAATGCCAATTTCAATTGCACCATCAACCTCCCCTCTTTTTCAACATTTTCATTGAAAGCAAAACTCATTAATCATATGTCAGCCAGATGCTGTGTTGATCTTTACACAAGCTGCACCTCGTCTCCAAAGGTGGTGTGACAGATTTACAAGTGGCTTACAGACCAGCCTCTACAAAACAGAAGCTTGTGATCACGAGCAGGCTGTTCGCTCCATCATTCTCCCTTTAATTAATGGCCAAATTAATCCAATTAGGGCTCGAAGTGGATTTATGGCATCATAATGGATTATTCATTTCAGGTCACATTTAATGTAAAAGAACAGACAAGGTTTCAGTCGTACCACAATGATGGTCATGTTTAATTCAGGAATGCCTTGATTTCATAGAAGATGCAACACACTCTGCTCAGTGTTTGCTGATGAGAGGCTCTGCATGTGTGAAATGCATATTGATGTCGAGATGTATTTGTGATTAGTGGCAATAGTATGATTAGACCCTTGATTAAATCTGTAACAGCCTAGCTGCAGCACGGCATAATGAAATCTGATATCCTCGCCGAAGGAGGGCTGCATGCAGACGGGCAACATCACTGCTGTAAAAAAGATGAATGTCCGGAGGTTCAACATCGACCGTCTCCTTTGTTCCCTTAAGTGCAAAAAAAGCCAACAGATATTGGACAGTGAAATGAGAGAGGCCAAAGGGTTATGCCTGCAATAGATATGCACCTTTCTTCCGTCCATGTTAATCAGGATGGTGAGCAATCCCGATGCTTCCTCCTGCCCAGAGGCTCTCTGAGAGTTGTGTCCTAGATTGGAAGTGGTTCTCTGAAACTGTGCTTGAGGCTGGTCTACACGCGCCCAGAGGTAATCTTTTTCCCCTCATTCTCTATGTTCTTCCAGCCAGACACAATGGCAGTGCACACAGAGACTAGTTGATATCTCTCTACAAGTGCGTGTTTTTGTTGTTCTCTGGGTCGGACATGGCTCTGATTTATGTGTTTAAGTGTAACAGGAAGGACACTCTGCACTGATGCAGCCAACGTATTAGTTTTGCATTGCTTTCCTCTCCGTCTATACAATGCTTTTGGGCATAAGATGGGCTACTTTGCTTCATTTCTCTACTGTTAATAAGTGTCAGCACAGGAGGGGCTAGTTAGCATGGCCTGCTCTCCTGCAGTTCAATGGTGCTGTGACCCTGACAGATAATAAAGAGCGGCTCCATAGGCGGCAGCTAAGTAATGCATCATATAAGGAATGTTCTAGTCATTCTGCTGTCCTGCTTTGTTCCTATTCACGGCACTTTTCGCCTCCTTTTCACACATCTTACCATGACATCACTTGTCAGGCTGAGACTCTGAATCCTGATGTGGCCTTCGTTATCAGGATGGCTGCAACCCACCAAGGCAATAAAGAAAAAAACTAAAGAAATCATGAATGTATACTGCTCTAATTTTACATATTCTCTTGAAGATTCTTTAACAATTTAACACAAAGTTTCTGCCTTAATGCTCCAAAAAGTTGTGTTTCCTGCTGAAAAAAGAATTCATAACAATTTTATGTAAACATGTTGTTTTTGCAATGAGCACAGCTCAGACAACCAACAAATCTAAAGAGAAGCATTTGGAGAAATCAGAGATGAGCTGCTGATTATGTGCCAGATTTCCATCAGAAAATAATTTAAAAAATGACTAGGTAAAGACTAGTTGCATTGCAAAAGTTATTTTATTTATAAAATGTGATTTTTCATTGGATTTCTATATTATTAGTTTTAAGATATTGTTACCTATTATGACTATGCAAAAGACACATTTTATTAATTAATAATGAATTGAAGTAATTGAGACAGCGCTTTACAGACTTCAACACAGAGAAGACACTTTCCTTTTTTACATGTCTTTTAAGGCTAAATTAAAACCTCAGTCACTCAGTGGACAAAGACATTAAAAGGATGAGGAATTGTTACATTTAAGATATGCAAAAACTTGTGTCTCAAAGACTTTTTTCTAGGCACAACTTCAATAAGTAGAAACCATCTTTGCACGAAAAAGAAAGCACTCAAAAATAACTAATACTAAAAAGAGAGTTTTAAATAGCTGTCCTTTAAGCACACAGTCATCAGTAACTGTAGTTTGATATTTAGCTATCTAAACCAAAATGCCCCACTATTACACAGACACAATCAGGCTGCAAGGACTGATAGAAACAAGACATCCAACGACCAGACTGCAGCTTCCTGTGAGCCCTCTTAGAGAGTCGGTGCTCTGGCGTATATGAAGACCTGTGATTCTGCCAAGAAGTTACATAATCTTTCCCGATATTTAGTTTCTTTCTTAGTTTACTTTCATCAGTCCCTTGACTAACATAAATGTTTAACAACTGTGGAAACGCATTTAAAATCTGTTCAAACTAACATTTCCACTGTATCTGAGCCGTGCTTTGAGCTTTCACATTGTTTAAGTTTGTGGTCTTATTTTGACTGCAGTAAAAGACAGCATGCATTGACCTGAATCTTAATCCTAAATCTTACAAAACACAGATCTTCTAAATTAAAGACAGACATTTATGGTAATTATGGTGAAATTATTAAAAAATGCAGCCCTTGCACCATGATGTGAATAGGTTGTGTTAATATTAGCAGCTACTGGAGGGCATTTTAAGTTAAAGTTTGCCAACTTTAAGAATCACTCTCTGCCTCCTCGTCTGTCTGAATATGTATTTTTTTGTTTTCATGTCAGTGCAGTTGTATTTTTTGTATGTTTTTGTGCCTGTACATGACAAACATAAATGAAAAAGCCAACCGGTCACTTGTTTCCACGACTGGAGGAAAACACTATTTTCAGCAACAGACACTGACCTTCACATTAACAAGAACGAACATCACAGAGAAATAAAACAAAGCAAGATGCTAATAATCTACGTAAGAGGCTCCTTATTCTGAAGATTAGGCTTTGTGAATTGGGATTTCATTCTTGCAATAATCTTCTTTGAATAATTACAGAGAGACTTGGACCTCAGTTCTCAAAACAACTTCAGCTTTTTTTTCTTTTTTTTTTTTTATTTGGGGTTTTGGGCCAAACACAATAGACTTAATGTCTCCCCTTAGTGGTGAAATTCTTTTGTCATTAAGCTGTTCTCTGATGATACAGAGCTCACTCATGAATTGTGCCAATAGACTTTTCAGGTCCCACTGCTCAATAATATTGGCTGGATAAACATATAAAACAGCTGATGTGGACAGTTCTTGTATAAACCATGCAATCACATGATGTCCCATCACTAATAGATCATCATGAACCACTGTCTGTCCTTAATCTGACAAAACAGCACAAGAAAAGCTTAACTAGCTCATACGATGACATGGGGACACTTCCCACGCATTAAACCTAAAAAACGGACCCACTCATGCCACAATAATACTAGATTAACTTTATCCAGATCCAATGATCTTTGTTTTTGCAATGATTTATAAGTGAGCTGTATCTCTCCTTGTGTTTCAGGCAACTCTCTGGACCTCAATCACCCACACCTGAACTTCATCTGATCATCAGTGAAGCTCTATATAATGTCCCCCTTGTCGTTTGAGCTGTTTGTTGGTCTTGCTGTTTTGAGATGGCACTTGTTTCGATTATCTGTCATCTCTGCTCACTAGTTAGTAGAGGTGCCTCACTGAACTAATCTTGTTCTTTTGTCAGGTGTTCTCTGTCATTTATTTTGCTTCCCATTTCCCCCTATTTTGTGGTTACCCAGGGAGTTTAGTATTGTTTTTCTTTGCCTCCTCTGTAGGCAAATGGAGTCTTTTATTTTCCAGTTAGTGTGAGTTTTTTTCTTTTATTGTTTTGGCCTCAGGGACCATGATTCCTTATTTGCTTCATTTTTTTTGCAATCTTGGTTGGTTTATCTCTGTTAATCATTTTTCTGAGAATAGATGTTATTCATTGTTACACTTAATGTGTTTCAGCAGCCTTTTCTAGCTGATCATTTTTCACAAAGACTTTGGGTAAACATGATGTGTTACTCCCTGTGTTCCCTTAGACACAAGGCCACAACACCAAGATAAAGTCTTATTTTCTTACATTGCTGTTGGATTATTTGCTTCATAAAACATCATTGTCTTGACCCAGTGTTAGATACAAAAACCTCAGTTCTTAGTTCAAAAGGCAATGCATTCGACAAGGCTTGACTATCAATAATCAGTAACAAATAGTCATGGTAAATTTGAAAATAGTTTAGAAAGAGATTATATCTGGTCAAAATCACAACATGCTTCAGTTTGCATCCATAACTTAAGAGTAATATAAAAGATAACATCAACAACAACCCATTGTCCTGTAGCTGGTTTACAGCCATGGACATTGATTAATATTTGCATTGATGTTTGAGCTACATAAAATCTGATAAGTTCTGCTGCTGATTTTTAGTGTGCTCCAGCCTATTGTAAGAATTTGCACAGTCATGTTGACGCCAGTGCTGACTGACTTGTCATTGCTTGGTCCAGCGCTGACAGTGTCTTTCAGCTGCTCTCGCTTTAGTCTCTCAAGCCGCTCAGGGTTCACCTGGAGGACAGAAACAGAGCAGCGTTTTCAGCCATGATGTTTTTTTCATGTGCACATTTCAGGCTATGGTATCCGCCCTGTCATTCTGCAGTCACAGATCGTGACGTGCTCCGAGGGAGTGGAGAATACCGTTTCTAATGTCCAAAACCCAGTGATTCTCCGCTGCTTTCAACTTCAGCAGGCTCTACATAAATCAATCCGTTGGCCACCTCCGTCTGCACCCTCGCTTCATGTTGCAGGATCGCTGCTGTCAGTTCCAGTAGGTCCCGATTCTCTGCTGAGGCTCCCTTTTCTACACGCTGTGCACATCCCCAGAGTGTGAAGTAGCCTCTTGGGGTGTCCTTCCCCAGTAGGTTAGGCTTTCGTTGATTGGTTGGGGAATGGTTTACCAGTTGGTGTTGTGGGACCAGCGTAGCGTCTTTTGCCCGAGAGCAACTGAGACATAAAAGTATGAGTCTTCTAAGTATATAAATCGTGAAACTATCACCCATCTGGACCAGTTCCAACAGGCTGCTCACTGCACGTCTGAAACCGGTGAAGCATGGCTTTTAATTCCCCAGTTTTCCTCTGTATCAAGAAATACCTGGATTAGCAAACTCTTCCTGTATCTTGCAAGGAGACACAGAAATTGCATCTTTGTGGAGTTGTTCTTGAGTCTCCAAGGTAGAAGACGAGTGACATTTTTTGCCTCGGGATGCGCTTTAGAGAAAGGTTTGAATGTCAACACAACAATTAGGGTTCAGTTAGCATAACTCTGGGCCGTGTTGAAGGGACTGACAGGCCAATTAGCTGACGTCGCCATCATTATGACTACATCGGCACATTAACACACAGCACAGAAAAGAGTTCTTTAAATAGCAAAGCCCTTGATTAAGTATGTAACCTAAATAATATCAATGCACCGTTTTCCACATTTACGCTATGATGCAGGATGGTATGCATGAGAGCTGTAAGGATGTACTGACCCCCAACTACATGAATAACAACGACTACAAAATGAAAGGCAGCTACTGACTCATCCCATGGTAATTATATGATGACAGTTTCAGCTGGCTCTTGGCTTACTGAAGATAACAAGGTATTAGAGATGATGAAAGGCCCAAGAGATTGTAAGAGGAACTCATGCCTGCACGCTGAGAGTCCACGTCCAGCGACTAGAGTTGAGTTCAGACCTTAATTGGGTGTAAACGTCAGGAGCTGGAATAGAAAGAAACGACATTAAATGATTATCGCAGGTGTAGCTTCTCTGAAAGTAGTTCTCATTACAGACTCTAATTGTTGTATTTTTCAACTTTAAAGCTTATTAAACTATATAGAGACTTTGGTGTGTCATGCAACAAGGTTTCAGTGAGTAGCAGCGAGGGGTCAGCGTTTGCTGAACTTTTTACATCTGACACTGACGATTCATAGTAAGACTGTGTGTCTTATTTCTTGTTATTGAATCCATATTGTATGGCTTGACTTGCTCAGATGGGCTCCTAACAGAATAAGATTCTTATCCCCTGACTTCTTCTAATAATGAGTCTTAACCTTTTTCCTGATTACTTATTCATAGGAACATAGTTCAGATGAATGTGCTCTGCTTTGAGCGCTCAACATATTCCATTTCCCCCCTTGGTTCCTCAGTTAAATTAACATTAATGGAATCATCAGAGTGCAAGTAAACAAACTTCACAGCATTTCCCTGCTGCTCGAGAGGACTCAGTGCAGTTCCCGGTTCTTCTCCTGTTTATCCGTCCTGATTGGTTCTGAGCGACATTATTTGAGAGTGAAATTATAGTCTTTTCAAGCCTGTAAACACTGACCAGCCATCAACTGTGCTCCACGTTGCAGCATTCAATTTGGTTAAGAAAACACTCTGTACTGCAACCATCATCTTTCCATTATGAATAATGCTCGTCAGACTGCTTATGTGTAGGCATGTGAGTAAAAAATAAATCAACATGAGTGTTCAGTCAATCATAACCAGAGATTACGTTACCTAGAGTGAAGGATTCTGCTATAAAACCACAAGGGTGTTAACACAATTTACACAGAAATGATTAGAGAAATGTTCTTGTTAATGCCAACATGTAAACAGCCTTTTTGTGTGCAAAGCAACAATTTATAATAACACTTAAAAGATATTGTATGTGACTGATCATTGCAGCATTTTTTACCCATATTACACATCAAATTATTGTTTGAATATCTTTGCAAAACACACTTAAGAAACTTAATGACTCAAAAAATCAAGATGAATTTTCTCCTCTCAGGGAATCAGTTGTGTTGTGATTGATATACAATCTAATGGAAATCTAAAAAGACCCCACAGAGGTATCAGATTGATTTTTTCATAATACTAAAAACTAAATACAATAAAAGAACTTGGTCTTTTGGCAAAACTATAAAAGTTACAAGAAGCTGTGTCTTTGTCCTTGTCTTTCTTTGACCTCTACACATGCAAAGTTTATTGTCACAGCTCAATGCTCGCTCAGATTTCAACAATATTGCAAATGAAAGAGGATTATTTATTTTTGCACTCAAGCGCAGCAGACCTGGCAAGCAATTCTGAAAGTAAAGGTTTTTTTTGTTTGAAATGCTGCTGCCCCATTGATCCTTAAGCTAAAGGTGAAGAATATCACCTCACTGTCAGTGGAACCAGCAGGTGACCCCTTGCACAGGTCTGTGCCTCAACCTTGTACAACATCAGTGGCTCTCTTTGTCTGCCTCTTTGTTTGATCTTTGGCTGGAAAATTAGGGTCTGTATTCTTCTACTCAGTCCTCTCTTCCTTCCAACCATGTTGGCAGCTGTTTTGGTGCGAAGCCGCTTCCTGCAGAATCTCACAACAGTAGAAGCTCAAAAGCTTCTGTATCCATCTTCAGGGACGGAGAGAAAACCTCTCAGTTTTACCCTCCAAGCTAATTGCACATTTATCCATTTTAAGTGAGGCCAGTTCATCGTAAATTGTTATTTTTCTTATACCAGTGCCTGTTTTTGCATTGCATAGTTTTATGCATTGTATAATTTTCTAGACTGTGTCTTGGGTTCTTAGAAAATATGTGTGCATTTGGTCGATATAATGCAGCCATATTTGTTTCTGTTCTTTGAGCATCCTATTTGTAGGAAATGTCACAGTAAGTTGAAATAGACCAAACAGAAATTAGACCAGCACACTTTATTCAGCTGTAGCTGTTCACCTTCTCTCGTTTACAGTCTTATTGTTAATTTGATTTCCAACCATAATTCAGTTTTTATTAGTGTCAGTCCTCGCAAAGCATTCACTGCCAATAATTAGAATTGCTTCAATAAATGAAACCTCTGGCACACTCCTATTGCTGTATAAAATATTCCAGCACCTCTTCTCTTTTATACAAAAATAAATCACAGTATTTAAATGATGCTGCTGAAACTGTGGTTTATTCAATGTGTTATTAACATCAACCATAAATCTGTGTATTAAACACTGTGAAGCTGCACTGTGTGTCTCAAAGAAGTAAAACTATTGTTCTATCATACAATGGATGTATCATCCGTGTGTGTGTGTGTGTGTGTGTGTATGATTATTAATAATGTGGTATATATGTTTGAAATGACATTTTGCTGGGGGTTTTACTTTAAACACATTTTACTTTAAACACATTTAAAGTAACTTCCAGGGAAACTTCCCTGAGAAGTGGTGAATTAAATTTGAAGGCATCATGGTTGACTAACTGAAGGTATTTACACTCTGAGGATGGATACACAGGAGGTCAGGTGTTTGGGTCATTTCCCCTGGGTGCTTCGGGTCTGAACTGAATTCTGCATTAACTTATTGACCAAGGGGACGTCTGGCAGACCTTTCCAACCTTTGCAATCAGACTCTGTGCTTGAAGCTGCTGTCGAGGGCACTGAGAGAAATATTTCAAATCTAGCCTGAAGGACTGCCGCTGTGTGTTTGGCCCATCAGTTCTGCAGCTTCCTCATATTGTTATTGATAGCATTCAGAGCTCTAAATCCTCAGACCAGAAATCCATCTAGTGTTTATAAAAGGACTGATTTTCAGGAAATATCCTTTCTGTCTTCTGTAAAAATTCATTCTAATTTGAACAGGATTTACTTGCATGGATAAAAGCGTTTTCAATATTTGGTGTATGTAACCGCAATTTCAGCCTCTTTTTATCGGTTATTAAAGCCACCTTTTCCTTGCATTCCCACACAGTGCTTGTTATATTCTCTCAGAATTATGTTTCAGTCAATTACATCTGCTTGCGGCTTGCAGCAATATACCACAGTGATGAGGCAGCTCATTGAATTTTCTCCTTACTTTGAAGTTAGGTGAAACTATATTGACACAATGGAAAATGTATAATGTTAAAATTAATATCAGTATATTAGAAAAAGGTCAATACAGAAAGTGATTTTAGGAAATATGTGTACAATTTCAAGAAAGTGAATACACGTTTATTTAAGGAAAAGATCCAACTAAACTAGCTCCATGATTTACAGTACAGTATAACATATATTTGAAACATTTTCCTCTCCATTACTTCCTCTATAGCCTGCTGAAGTATACAAATGGGGTTGTGTTCACTTCCTCCTCTTTCTTTGCATTGGATATATTATTGTATTACAGTATACATTTACAAACCACTTTGAGCTGGAGAGGTACTTAGAGGGAAGATGGATTATTATTTGGGTTGGGTCTCTTAGATACAATTTTGAAGCTTTGTCTGAATGAGAGAAATGTGCGTCCGTGCACCACTCCTAATATGGTAAATGTGTGTGTTTATGCCAGTGTATGTTTGCATTTACTCAGTTATTTATTTGATATCATTAGTTACAGCAGATTTCTGTATGTGATTCTTCATGGGATTAGCCGCAGGTCTTTGGGCATTTCTGTTCATTTTCAGATTTTCAGGTCTTGTTTATTATTGTGTATTATTGTGTTTGTTATCTCTCACCATTGGGCTGGCTGGTGTCCCATTTGGCCAGTACTTTCCAAGAGAATTGTTGAAACTCTCACTCCCAATGGGGTGCCTAATTTGCAAATATATAAAGGATGCAGCTGTTTTCATTTCTTTACTCACTTAGGACGCACTGCATGACTGTAAAAGATGTCCTCTATTCCAGAGGGGCTTGTTAGTTTGCCTTAAAGATCTATTGTAATTTTGGCAGAATTGCTTCAATGATTTCTGATTGCCCAGTTGGACTAGTGAGCATGGAGGGATCAAAGACCAACAGGAAATGAAAAAGCCAAGAGTCCTTACATTTGTTAATGATCCCCCTTGGGGTTAACCCAATGTTTTGGGTGGAGTAAAGAGCAAACATAACGAAGATGCTAAGTGGACTGAGGATGTTTGTGTGCTGCTGATGTTGCAGTGACGCCAGCGGATGGTCTCTTATGGTTAGCCAATAACAACATAATCTAGAGCTTTTGGGAGAAGAGGGACTTTGTTGCAGTTTGCTGATCTTGTGGAAACGCTGATTGAAATGCACGATTTATTCATTCCAGCCCCGAAGATGTTTGCTGGGATGCTGCTCAACACCAAACACAAATCACTGACTGCTGTCAATTAAACAGAGTGCCTTTATTTAGTGAGAGTGTGTCTGCGCTGCACTATTTAGTGTACCACTGTGCATGCTCATTTGTAAATGAATGTATCATCATTCAAATATAATTCTTTAGACAGAAAAGGCACTGAGAGTAGGAGCAAAAGGTACGAGTTGTTTTATTTCTTGATCAACACTGCGTTTATCAAATATACATTTAATCAACCAGAAGTTAAGGTGAAAATAATTGCTTTTGTCTTACATATACTAATGAGTATAAAAACATAATATGTATTATATGAGTATCCTATAGTGCAAGGCCTCATAGTATTTAGCTTCTTGCCGTTTTTCAGTATGTTTTCTCTCCTATCTCTGTTTGGACTCCATCAATGCTGAACAAAAAAAACTATCTGCAGTCAGACATTCCTGCTCATTCACCAGCGCTGGGCAAGTGGCATTATGTGGGAACTTCTTTGCTGAAAACATCTGCCTGTTACAGATGAAACAATGCCAGTGAAAGAGACAAGAGTACACTGGTACAGTAAAGGAGACAGCTGGATGACCATTCTCAGTGCGTTTATCATTACATGAGACTCCTTTCACATTGTGCATCAATAAATATGTCCATTCTTTATTTACCAGAGCATATCTACTAAACCACACAAAGTACCTTTTCGGTATATTCACGTTGAAGTTTATTAGCAAATGAAATCTCCAGCTTCCAAGTCGCTGGAGGACAGCGGATAAAGGGATGTGATCAGAGGTCACTGATCAGAGCAGCAGACAGAGGGTGAGTCAGAGTAAAGCGAGTAACAGAGTCAAGGCCAGGAGAGGAAGAAGCCTGCTGAAGTCCTTAGTGCCTGTGGGCAAAGCAGCATTGCATATAGGAATGTAGGACCACTTCATTACAAGAGGAAAGTACAGATCTAAAGATGGTCCTATACATCATCATCGTGCCTCTTTAAGTCATAAGTCTTTTTAAAAAAGGCATGGCGTGAAGCATGTGTTCAGCTGTACGTGGCAGCATCCCTTAAAGCCCTTTCACCCTTTGTAGATCCCACAGATAGCTGCTAATGATGTCTGACTGCCAGCAATGTAGTCGAGAGTCAACTTTTCAGTGCTGTTTTCTTTGCTAAACCATCCGGTTGCTCATTTTGTCCTCTGCAAGATCGCTGTATCCTCATGTGAGCGTGAAGCACCCATCAAGCCACCACCTACTCATGTTAGATGGAGATAGAAAACCAGGAAACCAAGCCCTCCTCTGCACTGAGGCCAGCAGTGATGCAGAAAAACTCAAAGTGGAGCCAAATAATCAGCACAGACAGAGGTATAGATGGGCGTCCAACAGTATTTGTAACAGGCAGTAACTTTTTGCATAGGTGATGTTTTGCTTATTTTCTCACAATTACACAAAAAGTTTCTGTTGGAATAAGCTCATTTCAGATATCATAACCACCAGCTGCTTCATCCAAAGTCATCCAGCCCCTGAGTGAACATTCATACCTAAAAAAATCCTGTCGAGGCCACCAAAAGCCAAGGAGAAATAACCTGGATCCACTATGAGGCATCTAGTGAACAGACTCCTTTTCTGTCTTCTTCTCCAGCCGATTCAGTCTGGGTACAGACGAAACCTACAAGATGATGAGTGGTGGAAGCACCGGCCCATCGCATCTATTATTCAGAAAAGCATGTGTGAGCAGCTGTTTCCAGGCTCATTAGACAGAGATCATACCGAGACTGATGATACAATGATTGATGCGATCTCACCCTTACATGCTTTCTGTGAGGATCAAGGAACTTTGCAATATCTTGGAAGGATATAATGGAGGCAGAGTAATAATGATTAAAAAATACAGGCAGGTATATGATGGAGCCGGTTGTATTTTATGCTACATGCACGGGAAGATTAATGGTACAGTGCTGTTTTATGGACATGTATGCAAAATGACATGTTTTGCAGGCTTTATAGGAAATCAAAGGTAAGTATTAAAATGTTTTTAAAAGAGACTACACACTACTACTAGTTATGCCAGAACTGCTGACGAATAGATGTGAAGATAATTTACATGGTGAAGGAAGCTTTGTAGATGTTAGTGAGGGAGAAAGACGTGAGCTTCACTGCTCACTTTCCCCTTTGTGTCATCCCCTGGTACAAGTGTGAGCAGATGAGTAATAGAGGGGAAAGCCCCCCCCCTCAACTAGTCAATCCCATAATGCCCCGCCCTGCCACTCGCTTGGATCTAGTTGCTAATTAAGGGAGTGCTATGACAGGGTTACACAGTTCATCCACAGGGCACATAAATCTAATTTGTTTTCTTTTTAGCTGCAGAATCATCACAGCAAATGCAAAGCGATCAAGTAAATGCTTTCAGATCCGCGCATGGCTGCTTGTATAGATGTGTGTGAGCATATGTGTGTGTGTGTGTGTGTGTGTGTGTTTGTGTGTGCATTATGCTCAGCTTGCCATATTGTGTGCATCCCGAGTGTGCACATGCATGGACGTGTTCCTGTTGGTGCACACTCGGGCGTCTTAGCGGGCCGCGTTCTGCTCAGTTGCACAAAGGCTCGGGCCATTATAGATTAATTTGGGAGAAAGGATGGGTGATAGCGTAAAGGGGTAGCGTGGAGGAAAAGAAGTACAGTACACGCTTGAAAATAGTGAATAGGGAGGGGAAATAAAACAGGAAGAGCGCAGACAATGATGGGACTTTGTGGGATTGTGCTGGGAAGAGTAATAGCTCCCCCATGGTCTATTGCTAACTTAAGGCCACATAAGTGTCTGTGGGCAAATGTGTATCAGAGTCTGTGCAGCTTAGGCAATTTCATGCAGCTGTAGAAGATGATGATAATCCAGTTAAATTGAAAAACTGGAATGTCTATGGATCCTCGTTCATACTCTTATTAATCCTTTCTTACATTCATGCAGCCAGATAGTTTATATGATTAGCACTGAGTGGGGATAATAACTCGCTCAGTACGGCGATGCTGAAACTCCCTCTTCTGCCATGGAGATGTTGACTAACTACGTTCATGATGTAGTTTGGGGAAAAATAGCTCAGAGCAGGTTTTTAACTGTGCCTCGGTGATGCTTGGTCATGAATAAATCATTGGCTTTTGCTGTCTCTTATGTTTAATGGAACAGTTAAGTGGAGTGTCATTGGGAGGGGACACAAGATGAAGTCAGGTTATGTATTAGGTGTTGATGTTTTTCGCTAATGCCTGATTCTGTATGTGTGCATCTCCGTGGCCATCGTACTCAGTATAACCGATGAGTTATGAATGCCTCGACTGGATGTCTAAAAGAAACTTGGAGCCGTAAAACATCGAAAGGCACAACTGTAAATTGTCCTGTCCACCCAGCTGTCACAATAAAGTCCCTTCTTTCTTGTTCTTCAGGTTCAGTTCAGGGTTAATGACTATTGAGGTATTTTATGGCCGCTCAAGGCACTGAATCTATACCCGATCGTTACACCGCATAGGTAGAAATGGTTGGTTTGTTTCTATTTGAGCTTCTAGCGGCTGCGTGTGTGTGTGTTGTGTGTGAGCAAGGCTGCTATAAATCATGGCCCTCGCAAATGTTTTTACGCAGCTCTGTCCTAAAAAATCATTATGATTTAGAAGAGTGACTGATTAGTAGTGACATTTTTATATCACTCACGGATTGAGAGCAGGCAGGGAGATGTTTTGCTCTCACCTCCCTTGTGCTGAAGGACATCTCCAGAATGAAATGTACTGGATTCTGATGAATGATGAATGGGCAGGATTTTGTCTTGCTGACACTGTTGCAACTAACAAATTTGAGGATTTCTCAGCCTGTTGATATACAACAGGTCATCATTTACTCTTTTTCTGGCTGGTCATTCTTAAGTTAAATTAATTGGAAAAGAGATGGAGAGAATGAAAATGTCATTTTTATTTTGTTTTTTCGCACCTCTAAAAACATAAAAGTAATATGGTGTCATGATCTGTTCCTTGTCTGTTTTATGTCTTGTCATGTTTAAGTTTTCATATGTCATGTTTCTGGTTTTGGTTATGTCTCGTCTGGTTAAGTTTAATGTTTGTCATGTTTCTGGTTCCCTTGTTCTGGCATGTCATGCTTTATTTTGAAATCTACTCTCCCTCATGTTTCAG
>JBAJHX010000035.1:7573650-7602233 GCA_037176925.1 Amniataba percoides
AGATCTCTCCATGACAGTCCCAGCAAAATGGACATAATAAGCACCAGCAATGCAATATTTGTGTTGGGCTGATGTATGTATGATGTATGACCATTTTATATTCCATTTTTCTTTGCTGGACCCTATTTCTATTTCCTGCTGCAATGATCCTTGCAGAGCCCATTAGTGCCATGGCTCAAGCTCAGTGAAATATGGTAATGGCTGATTTCTGGCAGTTCCCCACCAGGGCCACCAGGGTTGAACTAGCCCATCCCCAAATTCCACAAACAAATATGAGTTCGGGTTATCAGTTCATTTTCGTCTGCCTTGCTCCAGCTCTGGTCTGCAGGGAAACGCTCCCACCTGCTACACTGAGCTCAAATATACAGTACAGTAAGGATGCTTCGAATCAACACAGCACCATGTCTCCCTACAACACTATTCCACACAAAGCCTAGTACCAGAAAGGCCACAGGCCAAAACAGCCTCATTAGTGCGAGAGAATGTACATACAATTGTGAATGGTTTCTCTTTTAAGGCCTCTCCAGTACAAATTAAAGGGACACATTTATGCAGTGAGTGTCGTTAGTACCATCAGAACTAATTTCACATACCATCATCTGCCAATCATTGATATGTGTGATGAGGGCGCTGACTTCATGCAAGCTGGGCTCAAGAATGAGAAGTGAACAGCATTTCTTTTCCCCTGCTCTTCTCCCTAAATGTGAATCTATTTGAGTTCTTCCTTATGTTGTTCAAACTATCAAAACAGCATGAACATAATGTTTTTCTTAAAGGTGAGCCACATTAAATTGTAAAATTTGGTGTGCCACTATCAAACTGCTCATTTCCAAAGAAAACTGGATCCATGCAAAAATAGGACACACTGAGAGCAGAAAGCTGCAATGTATTCACCAACTTGGAGCCCTAGAAATTAATTTTCAAACTTGACACAGAGAACATGCCAGAATACATAAGATTCAGCTGATTTACAATGCCACAGCAAGATTCAGTCCAATCCAAGATTGAATCTGTTGGGAGCAGATGAATTTTCACACAATTTATTCTAGACAAAATGCCACTGTTCAAGTTGTGGGCCATCGGTGAGCGTGAGCGGAAGCACCAATGTGTCTGAAGAAGAAATCTGGGAATAGAGGTATAAAAATCAACATATCAGCTCAATCATCTCACCTGATACAAAGACAGAGAGACACAGCTGTGTTCACTTTTACTTTGGTTACATCTCCTTTACAGTGCTGCTGTGAAAACTGCTGCTCTTCTTTTCTTTGAACGCCTCTTAGAAATAAACAGGCAGTGCAGGTTTTAAATAGTTAAATGAATGATTTACTTCTCTGACAGAGATCTGAAAAATATGAAAAAGTTGCACTAGAGCAGATTGACCAGGAGTCAGGGTGCAGGTCAACCCTAAAAAGGGAGCTGGGAAGCATCCCTGTCACTGAGGTGAAAAACAATACACTCATGCATGATTGTTTTTGAAGATATAAGACACAGACCTATACAATAAGTTTATTTTGGACTCCAGGACTCCAGCAGTTGCCAATCATCTCGTTAGGCTCTGAAGGATCAGAGGAGGGAGAGAGGAGGAGGTACAGGTGATTTTTGTTAAGTTTGGCTTCTGCTTAGTGTTTTCTTTCTGTTATGTTTTTATTTTGTATCAGGCTGTAGTTACTTACATTGGGCATGTTAAATGTAAATAAATGTTTAAAGTAAATAATGTGAATAATGCTAATTAATTTCGGGTGGGAGGGGACTCTGGTCTAAAGGCCAGATGAAGAATTAGTGCAGGCTGTGAGAAGGAGGGCGTCAGGTTGAAGGGCTCATTGGCTCTGCTGCTGCAGTCTGTTGTAGGTTGTCGGTTTGTAGAGGTTTACCGCCATCAAAACCTTACAGACCCATGTCTTTGACAATTGCTAACAATCAGGTGTTTAAAGGGAATCAGCAAAAAACCCAGGCTATTAAATAATCAGTGAAAAAGTAAGTGCTAATACTGCCCTTATTCATATGTTGGCTTGTGTGTTGTGTGTTGTTTGAGGGTATCAGCAAAATTAAGAATTACATTCTGAAGACGTTACTGAAGATTTTTTTGTAGCATATCTGCTCAGTACTTTCTACATTTTAGATAGTCCCTCATTTATCCAGTTTGCAGGACAGCTCTTTCAGATGAACATCAGGTTGTAGCTAGTTGTCTACCTAACTATGGTTTGAAAGAGGTGTTTTACTTATGAGTCAGTGATCCAATAAGTTTGAATATGTAAATATATTTCCAACTTTACCAGACTTGTATTTCTTGCAAAATCCCAGGATACTTTCTCTTCTCTCTACTTTTAGTGCGTAACAAAAATGAAGCATGTCTTCCTCTGTGTCCTCATCTGACCCTGTTTGACTTCTTTTTGTGCCCGTTTGGAGAAAGACCAACATCATTGTAAATGTAATGTTATTTAGACAAGCCTCTGGCATAAAAAGCAAGCAGGTAAGAATGGAGACAAGTGAGCGTCTCAATGTACCTCTTTGATAATTCAGTTTATTTAGGGCCATTAGGAATCAACCACAGAGCCTGGTATAACCTGCAGCGCTGATGCAGAAGACAAAGTCACGGTACGACAAAGAGTAAAAATTAAAGGGCAGAGTGGTGTAATGTTAATCCTGGAGTATTCATTTCCTCCAATCAGGGATGAGTTCATTTTCAGAACAAAATACCTGAGGTTAGAAAAAAAAGCATCCCTTCTGTTTAAGAACGAAGCCAAAAAAAAAAAGGGAAAGCCTTCTGAGCTGATGTCTGTCTCACTCAGATATGACAACACGAAACTGACTGTTCGATGCTTTTTACTTTAGCCCAGCAAATGAATGGCACACACAAAACAGCTCAGGCTCTCATTTATTTCGTTACTTATTTCCTCCTTTTCTACCTTCAACATTGTGCACATTTATTATTATTTCAGTCCACTCAATCTTCCTCTAATTGGATTTTGGATTTCAATGAAAGGCTAAATTTTACTTTGATGTCAAAACATTACATGAACTTATACACTCACAGGATACAGAGCAAATGCAAAAAAAGTAAAAATCAACACATTTGTTTCATTGTCATTTTCTCCCAACATCCTATCAGTTTTTTTCCTGATCATCTTGTACCACAGGAGGAACTGTTAAACTATTTTAATGCTTAAATATTTTGCTCCTATATACTCTGCCAGGCAGAAGTAATACGCTACCAGCTAAACTTCAAGAGATAAAAGGCATAATAACATGATCATCTGGCAGCAGAATGAATTGCAATTTACAAAAATAAAACTCTTTCATAACATGAGAGATTGTAGCTTTGAAACAGATGTAAGAATGTCAAGAACACCAAAGCGCAGAGAAACTAACAAAGACACTGTAAAGGAAAGTGAAACTAAGCACTGTCAAACCAAGAGCGGCTGAAGAGGAATCAAATTCCTTAGTCCGTGGATCATGTTAAGGAGTCACTGAGGCAAAAATTTGATGATTAAAAAAAACAAACTAATAGGACCAACATGAGCTACACTACTCAAAGGGCCTAAAACCAAGTTGCTATTTCGAACATATATATATATATATATATATATATATATATATATATATATTATGGTTGCAAGGAAAACAGAGTGCATTCGGGCTTAGAAGAGGGTTTGCTGGCAAAGGGCTGGCAGCAATTCTATGTTACATCCTGAATCTGTGCAACACAGGCGCCTTCGTCCCCCCACCTCGTCCTAAATCCATATATTTGTTGGCTGAGATGGACTCTCCAGCACCTGAGAGCAGCTCCCAATGAGAGGAACCTGTCTTGAAGAGGCAAACCTTTTCATGTCTGCCAGGATCTCCCCATGGAAATACAGCAAAGGCATGCAGAATATGGGGGACGTAAAGAAGCAGCTGCGCAGCAGGTACCCGCCACAGCCTCCTCTACCCTGCAAGGCACATTGTTATGGTGGGTGGACTGAAATACACCTGATGAGGCATTTGGATAATGAGTATTACTGGACTGTGAGGAGCACATGAATTAATAATTCAGTTTTCAGTCTTTCCTTCTTCATGGAAAAAATAAATGAGCTTACGTTTGATGGCTTATGACTTTCCAGCTGCAGAAGTAACTGCCTGACCCTTCCTCCTGATGATTGTCTAGCTGGCACTTTTTCCAGATGAAAACCTATTTCTAGGTCCACTAAAAGGGCTATTCATTTTATTTAATTTCTTGATAGCCTGGATTACGTTATAATTCTGGTCATGCGGTACCCACAGTTACCGTCAGCCAGTCTCTGTTGGGTCATGTGCAGAGGAGAGATATACATCCCATTTGCCCAAGTGGCATTATTATTTCATTTTATTGGTTCCAGTACTGGTGAAATGTGAAATGCAAACAGGGTCTCAGATAAAGTAAAATGAGCCTTACATGTAAATTCCTTGGCATGTGATGTTGGCGTGATAGAGTGGTGTGATGGTGTGTAGAGGCGTGATTATTACAGGCATGACAGTCAGGAGAAGGGAGAGAAATACAAGGAAACACTAATAAATAGGCTGAACTACAGAAGCTAAACAAACAAGAGCATTTTAGGACTGCAGTAATTTGGATTTAAAGAAATTATTTGAGTTAGTATTGGGCTGATGGTGTCTCCACCTTGACCCACCCTCACTTCACCAACCTCACATCTGTGACTAAATACTGTTCAGTGTATGTCTCTTATTTGTATGTCTCAAGTATTGTTTCTGTCCTCAATAAATCAATGATTTCTTTTAAAAGGGCAGATTAAAAAACACATTACAAAACCTTAATAAGATAAATGCAAGCAAACCCAGTGTTTACTTTGCTATATTTTCCAATATCATGAATTTACAAAGTCCTGCATTGTCTTTTTGATGGATGTGTGAACAGCAAGGCAGAATGAAGAAAGGAGAAACTGTCTGCTAAAAACTGATTTGTTTCATGCTGGTTATTTTATAAGAAAGTAAACCTATTTTGGATGTGAAGAGCAAGAAATACAAAAAAATCACATTCTGCAGTCAGTAATATTAGGCATTTAAAAAAACATTTTGATGTAACAGTGGTAAAGGCAAAGGTATAAATGAGACAGCTGAATAGATTGAAATACCATTTAACTGCATCAGTTTCAGGGTTCTGCTGTGGTCAAATGCTGCGAGAACGGCACTTGCTTGCTTGAACGATGGGCCTTCCTCCAAGTGACTGATGGAGAAAGTGCCACAATGTTATTAATTCTACTTTTTGTGACATGGTTTGCTTGCTCGTGCACCGTCTTTCATATCTTGGAAAACCTCAGCAAAATCTGTTTCAGGTAGTTGGATTTTGTTAAGAACTGGGCTGACAGAGCAAGAGTGTGGTCTGTACACCAAAAGGGGAGGTTGCAGTCCATCGGGGGGAGAAGCTGGATATTAATTAATTGATAAAGTGGAGGCTGCACCACTGATAATGCCACAGTCCTCATAAATACGAGATAAATGTGGATGTTGAATGTACTTGTGCACTGAGAGTCTCGCTGGTAACTGAGCGTGCCTTTTGTCTCGAGGAAGGGACAGAGCAGAACAAACAGTAAAAAGTTTGAGTGATGTGATGAAATAACAAGTTTGCTACCAGAAAAGTACAGATTTAGACAGACTTTCTGAGAGTTTCAGCAGCTAAGGAATCCACAGAGGGACATGCAGGAGCTAATAACTAATTAGACACAGCTGCTGGAGTGAGCAGGAAGACACTGGCATGTGGGAAGACATCTTGTGGGCAGGTAGGCCTGAAACAAAGGGCCTGGGAAGGAACAAAGAGGAGGAAAGTTTGAGAAACATATAAGAATTAATTGATACCATACGTAACACCTTGTTAACATACATTTATTAATGATACATTTTGCATAAACTTCAAAGCAAACCTCAACTGTGGCTGCATTTCTAGATCACTTTAAAACAAGGAGAAATTAGCTACCAAAACATTGATTTCCTGGACCAGTGGACTGACCATTATGGAAGAACAGAAGGTTAACACTGTCTCAGTTTTATCGCTTATGTGGATCATTTTGGGATGAATTGGCCTTATGTCAGAGCATTTGTTGTGATACCATGCCAGAATGATGGAACAGACAGAGAATCTGGACAAGAGGTAGACTGATCTGAGCTGATGTTAAAATCTTTTTAACTTTGCCCAGCAGAGCTGAAAAAAAGGGCCATGCTCATTTAACCTTTACTAATAAGGAGGGAGAGGAAATGACAGGCAGACAGACAGAGAGGGTGATCAATGAATAGAGAAGAGTGCAGGGGGGATGGAGGCAGCAGAGACAGAGAGAGAGAGAGAGAGAGAGAGAGAGATTCATGGAGCAATGACAGAATATACTTCATGAAGGACAGTCACAGAAATTATGAAGGAGGAATGAAGGAAAAAAAGAGAGCCTTCCCCTTCGATCTTCTTAATTTCTGGCTAGTTCACATACTGTAAGTGTTTTAAAACCCGTTGCTTAAATGATCCCATCTGCAGAATTTACTCAAAGGATCATCAGAATGGCACTGTAAAGTAGGCATAATTACAGCCAACTGATAATGACAAATTGGCTTGAATTTCCAAGAGGAAATGAATGTGAGAGGAGAATGTGGGTACAGCGAGTGAGATAACCCACAGATGGCAGAATTAAAATGAAGCTGTTAAAGTGCTTCAATTTGTGCATATTCTCTGTTTAAACTTTAGTCATTAAGTACTCATTAGAAATCTGCATAGCATCTCAGCTCCAACCATTGTTGCTGGCTCAAAAATCTTACACAATTGGATTTTTTTGTCCTGCTTACACTCTAAGATTCTGAATCTGAAATTATAAAATATAGAAACATACATAAAAAATATGAGAATGAGCACTCTTTGCCAATTTTGCAGTGTACTTCTATAACATTGTTGACTCATGGTTTACAGTTTTTTATAAAAAGGATCAAAAACTGATAGAGTGAGTCAGTAGAGGCAGAGATATTGTCATTGTCATTTTGATTCCATGCATTCTTCTTATTTGATTAAACTGGATGCCTACATTACCCACAATGCAACGCCACACCCAAAAATTCTTTCTGAGATCTGGGTCTGTTATGCAAGAGGTGGTTAATGTTAATGCAAGTGGAGCTACAGAGGTCTGGTAATCTCACTTCTTTCACATGCCATACCCCCAGATTTATTTCATTTTCATCTTAACAACCAACCCCAGTGACTCAAATGACATCATTTGAGGCAATTTAACAGATTTCTCTCAGATCTCAGAATTGATGTGTTGATCCTAAAGCAGTTTACAGACTTTATGTTTCACGCACTCACAAGAAAAACAAATTTGGCAGAAAGACTCCACATTGGAAATAATGGCAAACTCAAACGGATGTAAATGAAGTAATATCTGTAAGGCAGGGCAGCTGAACTACTTAGTGATTTTCATCACGTCTGCTTCTCTTCATTTGATATTACTGCTCTCTGTAAAACCAAGACAATTAGGCCTGACAAAAGATCCCTGAGGACAAATGATCTTTTTAAAGAACATTATATGGCCTGTTATACGTCTCTGGGTGAATAACTACCAAAAGTCACAAATCAAGGCTCCTATTCATTGTCCTCTTAATGCTCTTCCTGCCATTGCCACTGCAAAAAAATATTTGGCTCCTTTTGACAAAACTATTAAAAACGTCTTCTTACTAATTTCATAAACAACTGTGCTCCATCTCATTGGAAGTCTTTCTAGACATACTGCCACAGATGGGACCCACTTCAGCACATTAGTAGAGCACATTAAAAAGAAAAGGATTGAGCCACTTGGCCCTGACTTAGAGGCCATTAGCAGCTCACTCTCTTCTGGCCATGTTCCAACAAGACAGATCCTGATACCCCAGAGCTAAAAATCTCCAGTGATTCCATCAAACCTTCCCATAGCTTTCATTTATAAAATGCAGCTACCAAAAAGATACACAAGGAAGATTTATAATATATGCTCTTTTGAAATCCTAAATTTATGTCTTTAAATGACACCAGAAACAAAAAACTATCCCACTGCAGACCACATGTACACTCAGACAACACAGATTAACTGCATTCCTGCTTTGTCAAACCATTTCATTCAAACTAACACGAATAACCTTCAGTAAACACTGTGAATGTTTATTTTATGATATGGTATTTTCCTTCACCTGCTCCATTTTCAACTGGAGCAGGTGAAGTAAGATTTCAATGTCAACTTTATTCCTTTTCATTTAAATAAGTCAGCTCATATAAAGTAGAGTACAATTCTGGTCCAGGTCCTCAACTCTCAGAGAAGAAAATAAAAATCCTCCTCTTGGAAGATGATAAGTTGTTTTGTTTTGTTTTTTCCCTAATGAAAGTTCACAGGAAAGCCTGATCATCTCAGGCAGACACATGATGTTGTGCTGACCACCTTTATAACTCTCTGCTCACGGCCACAATTTGCAAGCACCACAGAAGATGAGAAAGAGAAATTTTAAACATGTCTGAAAAATCACTACAGTTTCCAAGGAAATATATCCATACTGGATTATTCTGGAAAGATGGAAGAAGTTCTGTGAAGGGAGGTAGAGAGTAAGGATGTGGATTTTGCGAATGGATGTAATAAAATACTGGAATTAGTGACAGTTTAAATAAAGACGCTGTCATTTATCTAGCTACATGGAGTGTTTACCTAGCTATGAAACAGTCTCAGTTTACCAGTGCTTCTATATGACCTACATAAGCAAAAAGGCCAACAGCAATAAGTTTGGATATTTATATCAGTTTACAGTTAAAGTTATAATAATTCTTCTTAATGCCCACTACTGGGTCTTATTTACTCATGACAACTGATGAAGTAGTACTGGGGTTTGCACTCCTCTGTGTAAAGTGGTCCCTTCTCACAGCGGGCAGAGAAGTGAAGGGAACTTGTGACCCAGCATCAGCTGAAACACAGGCACCGCCACAACTCAGAACGAAAAGTTCTGCCTTAACAAACGCAGGATCAACAAATATCAGCGTTCTTGAATATGTTGAAGGTGATTTGCAATTCTTGATCCATCCCATCTGTCACTCTCTGGTGTGCAAGAAATTTGTATTTACTGAAACATTTTAGCGCTAAGAAGAGTCCATGGTGGCAGATTACCAGCGATTGTGTGTGCCAAGCTGTCTGTATTGTTTGTGCTCTCAAGGAGAGGTTACTCTCCCTGCTCCACTGCACGCATTATTCAAATATTAGAGAAACTTTGAATAAATTCTGAATAAATTTGACCTCTTGTATTATGTGCAACTGTACACCAATTATTATTTTGAGAGAAAAATAGTGGCACATTGGCTATGAGATATTTAACAGTGTTTCACAGTAAGACATGAACATCAAGTGTTCCTCTAAGAAATGAGTGATACATTTCTATCATTAATGTGTATTTTTGTGACTCCTCCACTGATGTGATTGTATCTTCAGTGATTTGCCTTGTATGTTTTAGAAAGTAAGATGTAAAAGTTAACCTAAGAGCTGGTGTAAAAGTCATAAAAATATCTCAAAAAGAAAGCTGTTGCAAAATACTTTAGTATAAGTTTAGATGTATTATATTGATTTCTCCTTCGTGCAGAGAAAAAAAAAACATACTCGTCTTTTGCAAATGAAAAAGAATAGTGGGTTATCCAGCATGACTCAGCCTTCAGGCTTCACGCTTAGTTTTAACTGTCTGCTCCTAAATGGCTTTGATTACCGAAGTGTACCACTGTCTGCTCAAATTAGATTAGAACACTGCTGGATGCACATGAGAATGAAGAAGTAACCCTGAGTGGCCATTCACGTGTAACTGAGGCTATGACTGAGTCTGATCCTGTTTCCAGTTGATGCAGGTTAAGAAGTTAATATAACTTTAAAAAAACACCTTTTTATTTTAAGGAATTCAAGCCGGACAGACATGGCATGATAAATGTTGGAACTGAATTAAGATTTAGATTGACTTTACATCTTAGCATTGTAGAATATAGGTCAACATTTTCAGAAATCAACATAGAAAGTTAACATGGGACAAATCAAAGTGTCCCATCATTTCATTATAATTTTCTGGATCATTGAATGGGATTCTTATTAATCGAGATGTACATGGAGACAGTGAAAATGGAAATGGAAACAGTGTTCATTTGGTACACTTCCATTTAATTAATTGAATGAATTTCAGCCGCAACCAAGAGAGTCTGTGAAGGCCAGTCAGCTGAACATGTACATTTTGACTTTCTGTGGGTTTATACATCGCAGCCAGGCTTTAATGTGAAAGTGTGTGAAGCTCAGATGCATCTCTCCCTGATTCTGGTCATCATTCAACCAAACTGCTGTTGCACTTCTGTAAATGAAGCTAGTGTGAGAAATAGGCAGCGCTGAAGAAAAGATAGTATAAACCTATAAACCACAAGCTCATGAAGCTGTTGATGAATCTCGAGGTGTCAGGGTGTAACAACAAAGACTGCATCACATGGACAGCATCATCATACACCTGAATACATATGCACACAGACCTGGTACAGTATGAAAATATATAAATAGACCAGTGTGTCCAAGTGCCTTGACTTGCCAGAAGCTCTTTTTTATACTGTACAGATGCCTTTTTGTGGAACATATTATAGGTGTTCTTCTAGTCAACACTTTGATGTTTATAGGCATTTACATTTGAGTTACTTTCACTGATATAACTTGGGCTGCAAGAACATTTATTTAGTATTTTGGCTGTCTTGGTTTTAGCATCTTGGGAAAAGTGTTTTTATTTTAATCCCTTGATCCGTTAGATTCAATGTGCTTTGTAGATCCTAAGATAATTGAAGTCAAACACTGAATAAAAGAAATAAATCAGAAGATTAATTCTTCTGAAAGGACTCAAAATAACAAAAAAGCCTGTCTGCTCTGCTGAGCAGGCCACTTAAAAATAGACTGTCCTTCCATCAGTGAAGGGAGTGTAAAGTGGCACAGTTCCCTTTGTTAGCAAAGTTCAGTCATACCTGAGTGTATTTAATTTACATAAACATTTCTACGTTTCAGTGAAGGTAAATTAAGGTGTTTATGTATGTATGGCCTACTACAGTTTTGCAGTGCAGGATCTAAAGTTTGACATCGACCTTAAGCACTAATCTGAGTATTTGGTGAGGTGGAAAGTAAGAGTGCTGATGTTGGATAGGTGGGATGGCATTCATTCATTCATTCAACCTTTATCTAAGTCTCAAGGAATCATTGAGGGCATGCATTCATTTCCAGTGATATTGACAGTTTAAAACAAAAGAAATAGGCAGAGGGAAAAAATAGTTTAACAGTTAAAAACATTTTAAGCATGCAAGACCACAGTGGTTTGTTATTGTGGTTTTTAATGTGCATCAAGATGAAATGGCTGGCTTTGTTAATGGATAGAAACTGATGCATGTCTTACTGATAGAGATGCCTGACTTACCTTTTTGTACAAGATGCAATGATGAGAAGAACTGTCACCAATGATAAATTAGGGCAAAGTGAACAACCAAATGTAGGGGTTTAAGAGTGGATGCAGAGGCATGTCTGGAGATGACATCACTGTAATCCAGGACAGACAGGAAGACAGATTCATTATGTGTTTTCAACTGAACAAGGTTCACTAAACTCACTTTCTCTACAAATATACAGTGTGTCAATGTGAAATTTGAATGTAACTTTACAGATACCCAAATATTTCTACTCAGAGAACCTCAAAGATTTATGTCAGCAGACTTTTCCTCTTGTGCCATCTCAAGCTTGACATTTTAATTTTAGAGTGAAATGTCCTAATGATGTGTGGATTGTTGCATTGTTGTGATATTTGATAGGAAAAATCACACCCTGCTCAGGATGAACAGTCATAACTTCAGTGATCAATTCAATATCCATATGGTGCCATTATAAGATGAGATTTATCTTTGGTTTATGTCAAAATACCTGCAATCGCATCAACCTCAGCTGCACTAAACGATCATTGTGAACATGTTACCATGCTGACATTAGCATTTAGCTCAAGTGCTGCCGTTCCTTGGGCCACTAGTGTAAGGCACATAGAAGTTATAGTTAGTAGTAGGTCAACCCTCTCGGAAATGTCGACACAATGTCCCCACACGTGACAGAAATATGGGAATGTGTCTGGGATTTAATGAGGATACACTCTCTCTCGCTGCAGTGACTAAAACTGTCCTGGTTCATCTCAGAGAAGGGGAGTTATTTCTCTATATTTATCTCTTGTCTCTCTCCATCCTCATTCATTCTCATTGTCATCACTCTCACTCTCTTCACTTCTGCGATGACTTGGGATCAAGCTAGGACAGAGCAATAAAAGAAGATGGGGTGGGGGATGGGGATGGAAAGCAAAGAAGAGATATGAGGAAAAGTGACAAATTGAAGGGGAAAGAAGCAGAATAAGAACAGAAGACAAGGAATGGGGGGGGGGGGAAGCTACACAGCAGAAGATTAAGTGTCCAGGAGAAATGCAGGGCAGCAGAAGAGATAAGGGGATGATGCTACCTTTCCGTTTGTGCATTATCTATAGTGTTTGGGCTGAGGGAATTGAAATTAGGACTGACATCTAGAAAGTTTGTCCCAAAACCTGATGGAAAAGTATTCAGTCCCCCAAAATCATTCAGTCTAGATGGGGAAGTTCTAGAGAGTCTCGGAGAGGAGAGGAGAAAAGCAAAATTTTCAGGTATAGAGTGGAGTTCAGAGGAGATAAGAATACAAGACAAGAGGCTCTGTGAGAAAGAGGTAAGATGAGACAGGTGCATCATTCATAGGAGGATGAATGAACCACAAATCAATAGAGCAGCGGAGGGGGCGGGGTAGATCATCGGGCCGTCAGGGTGTCAGGCAGCGATATGACGGGTGGAGCGTGATAAGGACGCACGGCAGCAAAGAGTTGGTCATGATAGATAGAAAGAAAAAAGAGAGAGACAAAGAGGAAAAGCTGCCAGAATCCACAGCTCATTGTCTGCAAATAATCTGCTTTGGGTCACCTTATTCAGCACGGCCATGGCAGAGTCCCACTGTAACTCCTGCTGCTGCCCTACAAATAACACAGTGTTTGACCAAATAAGATAGAAATGAGTATTCTGACATGATATTTCTGCACTGAAACCCAAAACATGATGAGGCGGATTTGAAGTGAGTTTCCAAAAGTAACCTGAGTAACCAGTGGGTAAGATTGGGAGACTCTTGTAATCCTACCAACTGGAAGTGCTTTCATTTTGGAAATTATGGCGAGTTTATACGTTGCCTGTCCCTCCTCTTCTCTCTAAAGTGTGTTCAGCTCACCTCCGAGGCCCCTCACCTCAGTGTTGCTTGGCATAATGTTCTTGCTTTATCTTGCTTTTCTTCTGTTTATTTATCTCTCAGATTAACAGTTTTTTTCTCATCTGATGTTGTTTATCCACCATTACTTTTGCTCCGAGTGAGCACATGTAGTCTGTGCAGGAGCAGTGATTGAAGTGCAATCAGATTCTCTGCTCTGATTGACTGTTTTGACCTGGATGTGGTGTAAGAATCTGTCTCATGTTTACTGTCAGGATATTGTATTTTAGCAAATATGACTAAAAGTCTTAAATAAGTTACCCACTTCTACTTCAATTTAAGTAGGAAAATGGCATTTTTACAATCATTTTTAAAGAATGTTTTGCACTTCTGGTTTTAAGTTTGACAAGTTTGACACCACTGTCAGAGCTGTAGTCATTGGCACCAAATTTAATAAATCAGGTGTCCATCCAGTTGAAAAAAGTTCAAATCAATTGTCACTTCGCTCAGACATTTCAGCTGCAACTTCCACAAATGCTTCTACTACAACAAAAGCAATTTATTTTATGAATAGAGAGAGCTATAACAAAGATTTTCAATGCATATTCATTAATCATACATAAAGTGTATTTATGAACATAAGTATACAACAGAATCCGTCTCTATTAAGATATTAGGTATGCTGTCTTTCTGTCTCCTGCACAAATACAATTACTGCCAACAACAGAAAAATCCACAGAGACCAGAATCGGTGATGTCCTGCCAAGCACCGTCATCTACATTTTAATACTTCTTAATTAGCTGGGTTTGACAGGCTCTGTTAATGTGTAGCAGCTAAATGGCTTGCATCTAAAGATAATCCACTGACCCCCTAATCAATCAAGAAGGCATAATGATGGCCAACACTTATGTTTTATTATCAATAGAGTGAGCTGCAGGAATAATAATGTATGTGTTGGATTTCACCACATGGGGCTCGGTGTTCTGTGTGTGTGTGTGTGCGCGTGTGACATTCATGCAAATGCAAGTTTTCAGAACTGTAATGGTATTCCATTACTGCCAATCACATTAATCTTTAAAACACAATACCTGCTCTCGGGGCCAGTGCTTCTTTGAAATATGACGTATCTTTATGATAGGTGGGGGGAAAAAAATCATATCCAATCTGTTAGAATCGAATCCAGCATTCATTGACATTCATGTCAGTGGTGGTTACATTTCATTCAGGATTTTCAGCTCCTGTTCATTTGAACTCTACATCAAATAATCCCAAATAACTCTAATGTAGTCTAGTGTCAAACCATTATAATGACAATGAAGAAATAGTATAGGCACTTTCTTGCTCACTTTCTTGCAGCAAGCTGGTGAGAAAATAAATACCATTTTCATCCTTTTACCCTCAATATAAAGTCACATGAGTTTCACATGATATAAAGTGCACCAACTGTTATAGTTTGCATTTTGCCTGTGTTTCTTGTGCCTTGTTTTCCTGTCTTGTGGTTTTTGTGTTCAGTGTGTTGCGGGTCTTGTTTTTTTCATGTTCCTTGTGTTCTCCTTGACTGTCATTCCTGGTGTCCTGCCTTTAGTTGTTTCTTTTCTCCTGTCATTCTTCATCTTTCCCAGTTTGTCCACTTCTAGTTTTAATTCCCTCCTCTCCTCACATGTCTGTCACTTTACTTCCTGCCCTTGTGTGTTTCCCTCCTGATTAACTTGCTCCGCCCATATTAGTTTCACCTGTCCCCCGTTAGTCTCCTCACCTGTTTCCACTCCCCTCTCCCTCACAGCGTATAAATACCGGTCTGTTTCCTTTGTTCTCTGTGACATCGTCTGTGTATGTCACCAGCCTGTGTTCTGTCACCAGTTAGCGCCTGTGTTTCTGCCCCCCCCCCACCCCCTCACCCTGTCTTGTTCCTGTTCCCCATGTTCCTCAATAAGGAGTCGCTCAGTCTGCTCTGCCAGCCTCGTCTGCATCGTGGGTCCAAACCTTTTGCCCTGCACCATACCTTAACACCCACTTACTATCCCTCCCCCACTGCCTGCCAAATGACTGGAAACCCCAGAATCCATTTAAGGGTTACGATAACTTCATATTTAGTGTAATGACGCAAATGTGAGAGTGGTTTCATTAACTCTCGGCAAGAAAGCAAATAAACCAATGTCTGACATGTTGATTCCTTCAGGATATGATCAAAGCTACAAGATTACAGAGAGGATTCACAGTCATTCATGTGGGTGTTGTGATGTCACCAGTTTGACAGAAATTCATAATATCACATTCATGTCTTTGTGAATAGCCACTTCGCAATCTGCCAGGCTTATAAAACAAACCACTGAGTGTGTGTTTGTAGTGGTGATATTGTTTTATGGTCCATAGGATCTGACAGACAGACTGCTTCGTAGCCTTTTGGCAACATTATTCCACCCTTGTTTTCATCATATCTGTCCCAAACTACAACAAGGGAAGAGATGGAGTTGGCTGTAAACAAGCGTCAGCAGCATCGGAGCGGGATAGTGTTTAGCGCTTGCTGAGTATTAATGGTGACATCCTGCCATTTACAAGTTATGTCTCAGAGTAAGTGGTTCAAAAACAGCAGCATGCCTCTCTCAGGCAATAACACATTATTAAATTAAGAAGGTTGTCAAAGTTACAAAGCAAAAGAAAACCCCATCTTTAACTCTGCAGGTCCTGTAAGTGTAAGCATGTAGTCAAGAGACAGCTCGTACAGAGCCTTTGAGAAAGCGTCTCAATTAAAGGCCGGGACACACAGGGTGATGAAGATTGGCCATTTAGCCCTCAGAACAGACCTGTCAATGACAAGAGCTAGTGAAGAGGTGGCATGGGGAAATGTTTGCGTCCGGGACCGAATGAGTGTTTATCTCCTTGTGTACATACTAACCTATCATATTCAGTGCTGCAAACAGTAAACACATCCATCACACATGCCTCAAGTTCTCTCCTCATCTCAACATAACAGGCTGACTGGGGTCACTAGATGAGAGATTTATGGCCCTTCTCACCTGCGCAGGTAATAAAACTTGACCATCCGTGTATATAGTTGACTAATAGCCGGACTGACCTTGGTGGAATCCTAATGGGGAAATGAGGAAATGAATGGGAGGAGACGAACACACAGGACAAGGAGAATTCAATAAAACAGAACTTAAATCACTGAGAGTTTTAGTGGATGGTGAAAAAGAATCGGATTCTGTCTTTGTCTCCTCGATGAATCCAGCAGAGTCTCTTCAATTCTTTCATGCTTTATTAAATTCACACAAACCTGTAACATACGGGGGAAGTTAGGGCAAAAATACACAAGGAGGAGAAAAGGTAAGACTGCGTGTCAGCTTCTGGAGCCTGCCGAGGCTGTGTGAGCTGGAATGAGGAGGAAAAAGTTTTCTTGGGTGCGTATGTGTACATCTGTCTATGGGTTTTGTATGTGCTGGCCCCTGGGTCCCTAATGCCGTTCATTAGCTGGCTGAGTTGTGTCAAGATGTTAAAGCAGGCTGCCAAAGCCCTGAGCCCTTGGTGTAAAGCTGCCTGGGTAGACATGACCCCCCCACCTTGCCCCACCCAAAGGACTGGGCCTTGCTGTCTGTAACAGAGCATGGCAGACACAGGGCCCAGTCAATTAAACAGCAACACTGCTCACATCACAGCTGTATCACAGGAAATACTGGGAAACGAGGCGCCACACACTCCCCGTACAGTAGGAACAGGACTCATGGGTGTCAGGAGGAGGCATACACCTAGAGGCGCTCACAGGCAACACACACACAAACACACACACACAAACACACACAATTCCTATAATTACTCGAGCAGCAGACTATAGCTTATTATACCTCCTCTGGCTCGGATGATTGGTTAGACAAACCCAACAGTCCTCCTTTTCTCGCTAATCTTCTTAATACACATCCGTGTAGTAGTGACCTTCAAAAGGTTGTGAGCTAGAGGGAAGGAGAATGCTTCACTAAGCTCAAGGAAATCAGGCTGCACTTTATCCTCTCCATCCGTTTTCCTTCGGCAACACTGATCCTGCTGCTGCAACATCGGGGTCCACTGAAGTGTTTGGCATAGCTGACCAACCAGCATTTATCTCTTCTGTCTTCTGTGGCATTAAAAGAACATTTTGTTGTTTCACAGAGAGACAAGAAGACAATCTTGGGAGATAAAATGTCGATATAGTTTAAACCATGCAACAAATAAATCACTGGGATAATCTGAATAATATGTCCGCCTGAATGTTTTCCATTTCACAAATTGACTCTTCCCTGATCCATGACCTTCAAACCAAACTGCTGTTCATCTTCATGAAGTAACTCAACAAAATCACTTACAGGAACATACAAGCACACGCCAGGTGGTAGATAATCATCTTTTGCTATTTTTTTGTGAGTAAAGGCAATTATTAATTAATCGAAATGACAAATTACTCAAACCGAGAAAGATGTCTTCCATTAAAGTTCGTACAAATCATGTCATCTTTCAGAAGCTCACTCAGTGCTGCCACAGGAGGCTGGAGGGTACGCTGGGAGCTGAAGTCATGAGGATGAGTCCCGGCTAGCTCATTTCATTACTGAGCATTTCTTTGATCGGTTTCTTGGAGAATTGTAGCCAGTTCCTACAATGTACTTTCCATACAGGACAGCGAATTGGCATCTATGTAGTACTTGATTTCAAAATTTGACATGTTCTTTAACCCAAGAGAATTAAACAACTATTACTTTGTGAACCTATAATAAAACTAAGGTCAATGGTCAGATCAGTGAAATTTACCTGCACTTCAGTGTGGGACTTCAAAATCCCTAAGATTCACCCACACTCTCTTCTAGGGTGAGGAAGAAACTCTGCACTTTGATTTAGCTTACTTTGTTTTCACAACCTAGTTCACCGTATACTTTCTAAGAATATTGCCCACCATCTGGTGAGATCCAGCACACATAGTGGGATGGTTCTGGATCAGGCTGTAGCTCCAGACTGAACTGTGGTGAATCAAAATGTCCAGTTTTTGACACTCCTTGTCTGGGGAAGAAACAAATATTACAATTCTGGTTGTGCATATCTATGCTGACATTTTACAGGTATAAATGGATCTGACTCATGCCTCTTACACACTGGTCATGTGTTTCTCTTCAAACACGCAACAAAGATAACACAATCAAGCTGAAGATCTTACTTTTGCTCTGCCTTTCACTGATTGAGGGGTAGGTGCATCCACACTTGAAAAGAAAAGACAGGTGTGTTAGTGATGTCAAATTACAATACAACACCACAAGTCAACAACCGTATTACATCAGCTCAATCAAATCAGCCTCTTTCAATGCACCCTGTCTGCATACAAAGAGCATGTAAACAAAGGAAACAAAACACTCAAGTACATAGCTATACAACCTCAACCTATACAACGTCTCCTCTGATCCATTTTCCCGCAGGGTACCTAATGTATTTGCATTTGAATTACATCCCCTTCTCTGGAGATGGAGAATCTAAAAGAACATTTTAACCATTTTAGTTATTTAGGTTGATAAAACAAACACTGTGTGAGGTTTACTTCCACTGTAGCATGAGCTTCTACACTGAAAAATATCCATACAGTAGAGGGACAGACCTTTTTTTTTTTTTTCACAGCACCTGTTTCAGCACCATAGCAACGGTGGTCCATTCTGTCTGTGATACTCTGTGCATGAAGAACAAAAATAAACAAAAATCACTTGGAGGTGGACAAGCTTTATGTTGTGATGGCTCAGTATTACCAAGTCAGGACCAGCACGACTCAGACTCTGGGCGGGTTAAAAGTCTAATTTTAGTGTTGCTTGTGGTCAAAAACAGGCAAAAGTCAATGCAGGCGAGGAAAGGAAGGTAAGGCAAACTCTGCAACAACACACAAGTGTATTTATATTTAAAATGAGTTATACGTACAAGAATTATGGGACATAAACATGAAATTCAAGAGGACAATGACAGCAGAAAAACATGCAGTGGTGGTAAACTCGTCACCATTATCAGACATGAAACTATAGTAATTTTGGGTTTATTCAGAACAAATGAAAGTTGCGTGCCTAGCATGGCTCATCTCCCTCAGGCTTTTTATATCTTGGCTTCGACTGTGTCCTGTGGGAGGAATCATTTTTCACCAATCACATGCTGAGTGTTGTGCCGAGAACTAATCCCAGTCCAATTTATTCCATTTAGGTCAGAGAAGCAAGCAAAGAGAGCACTCTTAAATCTTCTGTCTGCATTTAGAAACGAATAAACTAATTAAAGGGCTGCAGAGGCTGTGGCCAGGAATTAGTGCACCGGAGAGCCTCCCATAACCTCGTTTCTAAGAGGCCTATCGATTCCTCTTGTCATTTATGACTTTTGTTCCATTTTATTACCCCAAAAAGCCAACACAGAAGAGAGAATGATCGAGAGAGTAAAAAGAAAGTCAAACTCTAATGTAAAACAGGCGTGTGCTTTTTTTTTGTTATTTTTCTGCTCGCTGGAAAGCTTTTATTAGCTTGTGACGCAGTCATAAAAAACTAATTCTTAATGTGGTGGACAGTAAAGCATCCACATAAAGAAACAGATGAAGAAAAATAAGGGGAGATAAACTTAAAATTTCTTATTTTTGGATAGATTGTAGATTTTTTTACATGATGGTTTCAAATTCCACACTAGACTCTAGTTGTTTGCAGGGTTGTAAGCATGGTGGGAAAGAAACCACAGGGTCTGGTATAGCTGTTGTAAGAGGTTCTGCTTTTTAACTTTAATCTGCAAGTGTCTGTGCTGCAACAGCCTCCCCAGCCCATTTCTAATCTTGGAGTAGTATTGGGGGTTTGCCCTTGATTGTGCAATTCTTTATGGTGGTGGATGTATGTGCACATGGGTGTGGGAAAAGTGGTGCTGCTATTCCCGTTGGAAATAAAATGGAGGAGACTGAGCAGGTAATAGAGATGAAAGAGGTAACACAGAGACTGAGAGCAAAATGTGGATGATAAAACTTTAAAGTGAGAGGAAAGATGATACAGTAAAACTAGGTCACAAAGGAAGGTGGGGGAGTACATATTAAATGACATCTGCTTCTTAGGTCATTGACACAAACACAGCTTTAGCAGAAAGGCACACAAGGGAATGACAAATTAGTTTCTGTTCTCTAAGCAATTTCCAAAGGCGGTCAAAGACAGCAGATATTGAACTTAGAAATGAAGTTCTCTCATGAACTTTGGGCCGACTTTAAACCATTTCCTAACTGCTAGATGGGAACATGGCCAACAAATCCTTCATGGGCAGGTTTAGCAACATAGCAGCAACTGAATAAGGTTTCAGAATCAAAATGCCCTTTAAATTGACACATAGGTGTTTTGTGATTTGATGTTTCTCTTGGCAGGACGATGTGTGAACATCAGAGGAAACAGGTCTGAACCTGGCAGCATGGCTCAGAGACCAACGTTTACTCATTGTCGGGGAAAGGACGAAGTCAAAACCAGACAGGCAGAGAAAAACAAGCAAATGGTTAGTCCAACAGGCAGACAGTAACAGAAGGTTGGACCACTAAGGCAGAAGGACAAGAGACAGTCTGGCAGGAAATGAATGGAAGTGGGTCTGTCTACACACAAGGCTGATGGGGGAGGTGGGATGAGGTGTGTGTCTGTGGAGGTGGAGCAGGTCAGGTGTTGGAGAATGGTGGGAAATGGGGTTATTTCAGGACAGGATCTGAAGTGACAGGAAAGTTAGTGCATGACAGGAGCAAAAAAAAACAGGCAAGAGAATGAAAAATTGAGTAAATAAAAATTTAATATTAATGCAAGTGCAAGGAGTTGGCTGGCTCTGTGACACGCAATTTGTCTGTGCCTTTCAAAGTGGTTACAAATCACTGTTGAGTCTTCTGATCTAACACCTCTATGGTTGAATTTTGATAAGGTTCAGGCACAAAAATGACTCAGTTAGAGGAGAGTTTGCGACCTTGTCGAGAAGTATGTATTTTTCAACAAACAGGGACACACAAAAAATGACAAAAAAATTTGGAAGGATTACATGATATGTTGGGGATCACCAAGTGTTACCAGCATTTCTAAACCTCAGTGATGCAGCTGATGGTCAGATGCTTCTGAATTGTCTTCTGTGATTATGAACTTTACTCAATTCAAAACAAAAACACATTTTCAGGGAAAATGAAAAAAGGCAAATAAGTCTGAAGACACTGAATCCACAGGGACGCACAGTGCCACACAATATGCTGCCATGACAACAAAAGAAGCACTTAAGTACCTGGATGACTTGCAAAACTGATCTACGGAGTAGAGAAAGAAAGCAGAAATATCAGATTCCACCTCATGAGAATGATATTAGACTGTACAACAATTTTAAATGGAACAGCTTAAGACTCTTAATTTCATGTACTTTGCTGACCGGTGCGCCACAGTGTTACACTGCAAGGCCGTGACAATTATGTACAGAAGCTGAAATTATTCTGTACTGAATACAACATTTTCTATCTACTGTTGCACAAGAGTGTGTTGGAAATGTCCCTGCAGTGATGGATTTTATGATTCTGAAGGCTTAATTTCTCTTTGCCTGCGCTTTCCTGAACACTGTTCATTTAAGTCAATCTCGTCAATTGCTTTTTTATGTCAGAACCCCAGGGGGACCTTCTTATGACTGTCATTATCCTAAATAGAAATTCTATGGCTCATTTTCTTTCTCTCCCTTTGTCCTGAACAATGTTTCTCTTTTTGTTCCTCTCTTTTCTCTGAATGATGGTCAGTGATAAATGTGTGTGTGTCGTTCAGCTCAAATAAGTAAATCTATTTATGCCTGAAAATGCAGTAAACTAAGCCAAGCTGGTCTCAGGTCAAAGTGACACTCTGCTGCTCCCTGTGGCAAACACAGGAACCAAGCGGTGTCTTTTCAGCAGGAGCAGCGTCGCCATCAGTCCCTCAGATAATATATATTGTACTGTACTGTTTGCACCACAGACTAGGCTTAATTCACACCTGTTACTGCTTCACCACAAACTCTGCAATGAAGGCTGCGAGGAGACTACAACACATCAGAGCACCTGAGTCTCATGAATACACAGGATCAGCATTACACAAAACCTGCTGTACACCCCACAAGTACAGTAGTTCATCCAAACCTGTGTATGAAAGTGAATTATTACCCAAAGAAAAGTAAATAAGACTCATAACACCAGGGGAAAAATGATCATTGAAATTTAAATGCTGCTCCTGAGCTTAAGTATCGGGCTGAACACACTCTGACAAATTTTACATACCCCAAAGTACATACAAAGTACAAAGTTCATACATAAATCATGGAAAAGTCTCCAGAACAGTAACCACAGTAACTAGATGGTAGAAGATAGAAATCAGGAGAAATGAGTTTTGGTTATATACTGTTTGTGTGGGGCTGAGGTCTGCCAATGATAATAATAGCAGTAAATAATAATAAGACAGCGCTGCTAAAGCTGATAGGGAAGTGCATTAGTTCCCGACAAAGACTCTGTATGCAGCCCGGACACTCTGCCTCTCTGAAAGGCATCCATCAGTGAAATTTGTTTTGGTCACTGGGGCTTTTTTCCTCTTTCTCCCCCCTCTTTTGTTGCAGCGCTGCATGTCCTGTCTCATGGTCAACTCTGAAACTGCATGTTTAAACAAATGTATTGTGCTTTAGCCTTCCTGCAAGCATCACATGACCAAATAATGACCAAATTATTCCACATTTTGGCTCAGCAACTCTGGGGGCTTACAACTGGGAGTAGTGTCTAAGTGATGCCTAATCGTTTCTTTGACACCGGGCGCAGATAACATTGTCACACTGTTGCAATTAAGCAGCAGCAAGCAAAGAGGAATTTTTGCTTTTGTATAAAACAATGAGCAGGGAAAATATCAAAACTGATACTTTACAAAGAGATAAAGTTATTGCACTGTCGATACCTCAGTATCAATTCGTCTTCTTCTAAAAGGAAAGGGAGCACATGCAGATTTATTTTGATAAAGAAATACTGTTTATAGATGAACAGGGAGATATGTGTTTATATGTCCCAGTAAAAGGGATCCAATAAAAAGCCAATGATTATTTCCCAAGGGTGTGTGTAACTCTTTCTTACGAGCCTCGTGAACACTGGAGCAAAGAAGTGTGTAAGCCCATTAGTAATTACACACAACTCGTAAACTTGGGGCACAAAGTTGTACTCATCCATGTATCTGAACTACATGAAGTTCAAGGCTGTAGAGACGGATAAACACACTTGAACGAACCTCTCAGCTCTTGAAACTGCATTGTATGCAACTGTGAGACATCAACACACACTTGACTTTACCCGACATTACGCTCACACGTGGTTCTCGCTCAAGATTTCTAGTGAAAATTCAAAGCATTTGTTCTGCATCTGAGTTTTTTCGTTTTGAGACTTTCACCCTAATGGCATTAACTGTGGCCGAGAAGTGTACTACTGAACTGGAGAGGCAGAATGAAATTATCAATAAACCACTCGGCTCATTCTGTTAACAGACCACAGAAACTCACATCGACGCTGAAGGACAATGTGATCCAATAGAACCTAGTCTCTTTTCCTGCAGAGCTGATTCTTGTCGACACCCTCTCAGCCCCAATATGACAACCCAAGAAAACCCTCTGTATCCCCTTTCCACCCTTTTATTTCTTTGTTGTTTCTTTTCTTTTATATGTCTTCATATCTCTGCTGTTTGTCGTAAACACTTTTGTTTTGTAAATGCTGGTGTCCATTTGTTGTGAACAGCAACAATAATATAAGTTTTATTGCTGTTTAAAATATATGAAAAAATAAATCTAAACCAGTTCAACATCCACTTGAACAGGCCCACTTCCGTGCACCAAAATCTGTAAAAAGTACTGATCCAATTATTTTCAATAATCAAAAATGTAAGTTCCAGTTCATTGCATGTGTATGTAACAAAGTATGACTGTAATCACGCAGAGGGATCTGTGGAATATTGGTTCTAATTAACAGTCAAAGTATATTTTCGAATGACATTGTCAACAGATGTAATCAAATACACATTTTGACTGCGGACTGAAAAATCAAACCCTATAAAAAGATCATTAAAATGACAAAGCAGTTCACCATCAGCCAAGACTTCGTTGGCCAGTTACAATGATAATTGAATATGAGAAGACAGCCAAATATTAGAGCTGTAATATTGCGCTGGTAGGCTTACTCTCCTTGTGCTTGAGGCGATTTGCAAAATATTTTCCAACCAATTACTACAGATAATATGTGACGTGCTGCAAACTTTGACAGCATTACATATTTACAAAATGTACTAAAAAATAGCGGTAATTGATTTTTTATTTTATTGATTGTATTCAATAGGCATGTCTGGGCATTTGCATGTCTGAGTGGACTCTTAAGACTCTAGAAAAGGTGTTTTTGGTTACAAATGTACAGTCATATGTTTTGATAATAATCATTTGACAATGAAAAGAATTAAATGATAAGAATAATATAAGGTACGACAGTATCTCGTACAAATCTGTCAGCACTAAAATGTGTTTAAGTGTGCTGGTGAGAGTGTCCACGGTGTTCTTACCTAAAAACAAATTCTAAATAAGCAACAATGAATGAATTTCAGTTCAGATGTTTAAAAAACACATAATAGAGAGGATAAGAACAGTTGGCGAATAAAGGCCTAATTTCTTTTACTTGTTTGAAACACTTTTCCTCTTCTGTGAACATCAGAATTTGTTTTTTATTGCTTCAGTAATTATGTTATCAGTATTACTCTGTATACTAACATAAGCTATACAATTTAGGGAAATGTGTTTGGAAACACCTGTCAGCAAGATTTCTTTTCAATTAAGCAGGCGTTCTTCTCACTGGGTACTTTAAGGAGAACTGAATGGATTCATTTACCCAAAGTGGCATGTTAGCAAACTTTTGCTGTGATATATTATTGCAGGCTGGGGCCCTACAACATGTTTATGACATAAATTCTTCCTCTAATTGTAAAGCTGTCTCTTTTAGAGTTGGGGCATAAATATATATTCAAGTGTTTTTTGGGTTTTTTTTCCGCTTTTTGATTGTTTCATTGTCAGTCTGTGAGGAAACTTTCAAGTAGCCCTGTTATCACCCAGCAGTGCTCTCGGCAACAGCATCCCCTGCAGAATCTGAAAGAATTTCAAATTAAACACAGGGTGAGAGTGAGAGAGGAAGAAAAGTTTGAGATCGACACAGGGATTGTTACAGCTTCTGCAGCGTTGCAGAGGTTGCATTGGACTGAAGCTAGCAGCTGTGAGCAGTGAGAGAGCTGCAATGAAGGTCAGTGTCCTTTGCAGGATGGGGGCCATGGGGATAGGGTTGGGAGCTTAGACATCTGCGAGGGCCTTGGAGTGGACTTATTGGTTCCTGGCACTGACAGGAGCGAGCTGAGGTGGTTCAGGCACCTGGAAACCCTGCGGGAAGACCTTGAACATGCTAGAGGGTTTACATGCTCCCTATCTGACCTGAGAGTGCCTCAGGGTCTTCCAGAGGGTGGTGCAAGCTGTTACAAGGGAGAAGGGCATCTTGGCAACTTTTCTTTACTTGCTGTGACCCAGACCTGGAAAAGCTGTAGAAAATGGATAAATGGAAAGATATAATAGAAGTGTGAATCATTTCTTTTTGGATCACAGGTCCTATAATTTCTGTTAACCCATCATTTAAGTGTGCTTTCTGGGAAACATTATAGCCAAGATTATGTTTTATCTTATATATCATAAAGTAAATGATTCAAGTCATTCACCAACAAGAAATTTAGATGGGTGTGAATTAGATTTAAAACAGAATCACTAATTGAGATTCAGTTAGTGATGAGTGCCATTTCTACACAGTTCTGTCATTATATGTTCAGTGGACCTGTGCTGCAGAATATCCCATACGCTGGCTTTGCGTATGTGTTCACTCACTTACAACTCGCGTGGAGAAATGTCCATGAAATTCGCCTAATTTCTTCAGCAGTTTCATTATACTTATCGCAAACAGCACTGCAGACTGTTTGCTCGGTCACCAAGCTGGCAAACTGCATTGCCAGCAAAAGGTAAGCAGAGCCTCTATCACAACACATCAATGAAGTACCTTCACATAGCCCCTATCAGTGGCTTGCTTGCAACTGAAAACCTGTCTGCAAAAACCAGATAACCAGAGAGTCTCTGTAGAAATACCTATAGTCCAAGTGCTCTTGGCACCCAACCCAAATATACACTGCTGAGGGGCTGAGAATGGAAAAGTCATGATACAGGCAGAGACACAGAATTCAACAGGGACAAACCTTGAAGGACCACTGACAGTGTTTAAACAAAGCCTTAAAAAGGTAATTGTCTTGCCATTCAGATGTATGAAATAGTACTTTTAAATGTTCAAAATAATACAGACTTAACTGTAATGTGCAAGCATGTTTCTTAGAACAATACAAATGAACAGATTAGAAATTAAAATATTCTAGGAAGTTAAATAAATGCATGGACCGCCCTAAAAGCACCAACTAATGCGACCTATTTAGAGTTCTCTTAATTGACTCAAGCTGCTTTAAGGGCTTGCAGGGTGATTACAAAGCTGCTCTTTTGCATTCAGCCTCATACAACTCACCTGTGCAGCCATGTTTGTCATTTTGATTAAAGTTCACAGCTTTTCCTTGAGCTGTGTACAAGAGTTTGTCTGCCCCTTGTAAGATGAAGTCTATGATCAGGGCCTGCGGTGGGGTGCGGTGGGATGCGGTGGGGTGGGGTGGGGGGGGTTGAAGTCTCCTTCTACAGAAAGATTAGTGGTGGCCGCTCCAGCGAGGAGATGAATCAGCTCTGTAGTGTGCACTGGTGAGACCAACTGCTGTTTGTTTGAGTGTGTGTGGAGGAGGGCTACACTAATATAACAGCTTCAAAGACACCCCCCCACCCCACCCCCGAGAGAGAGAGTTGCACTTCATCGGAGCAACTGCCAAAGGTGAAAGTGTTGCTCTGAATGTAAATGCACAAAAACAGCTGTTTGTCTGTGGAGGCTATAGATATTTAACAAGCCCTAATAGTCAAAAAGGCTATGTTTAGCAAGAAATGGCATCTCAGATAACCACTCATCACTGAGTATTTCGTTGAAATGGTATTAATAAGTGGAAGTGCAGACATATCACAGTGATTCAGTAAGGCAAACAGGACAGGCAGTGAAATTTAAGCAAATATTTAAGGTTAATTGTTATTAGCGGACATTTGATACTGGTAGTCCACATGAGGTAACAGGTGGGCACATAAAACAATGTGAGAGTGACAGTCCAAGTTCTGGCAGAAGATCACCAGAGAGAGATCAGCAGCTGAGAGCAAGCAGATAATTTGTGCACATGCAGAACGAGCTCAGCGCTCAGCCAGAAAGAATCAGAGCACGAGGGGACGCATTTGTAAATGTGTCACATCAAAACACAAAGCTCTTGAGTGTGAGCAATGTTTGCAAAAAAAAAAAAAAAAAAAAAAAAAAAGTTAAATTACCCTCTGTGGTAAAGCATTTGAACTCTCAATGTTTGATGCTACAACCACATCACAAGCTGTTATTGTCTGAGCAACGGCTCCATCTCTATATACCTTTCCATTTTATCCCTCCATTGTCCCTGCCTGTCAGTTCTAACATGTCATTTCAGACCCTGTCACTCCCGAGCGCTGAGTTTACCTGATCATCTCCTGCCAGCACACCTGCCCCTCATTCCCTCTTATCAGCTGCTCAGTATATCTACCTGCCCACAAACACAATTCCTCTGCCAGATCATTAATACTGTGTCACATTAGCTGGAGTGTGCAGCTCTCCTCCTGTTTGCACGCATGCCTGCTCCCATTTTGGACTAGTTTGCCTTCTTGTTGCTGACATTGCCTCTAGAGAATAGCAAAATATATTTATTGTGTTCTGCTTTGTGGTGTGACATAAATGAGCAAATTCTTCAGTTTTTATTAAAAAAAAAACACTTTTGTCACTTTTTGCAGTGTTTTTACATCAGTAAAGTGAGTATTTTCAATATATACTCACCTCAGAAACTCGTCATTTCTGATGACTTCGTGGATTACACGCAAACAAAATACACAAAACAGCAGCAATGATTTTTTGCACAATTCAGTTAATTCACTCATCGTAGTAATGAAGAAACAAAAAGAAGACCTTGTACATTATAATAATTTTACCGGTGCGATTACACTTCAATACCTGCCATAACTTCTTCAGCGTCTTCTGGTCCACCTGGCCACTTCGGCTACTTTGTCAGAAATGCGGGCCAGCAGGCTGTATGTCTGCCTTCTGCTCACCTGGTCGCTCCTGTCGTCCTGCCTTCATCCAGTGGCTGGACTTCACCGGTACA
>JBAJHX010000035.1:7602333-7627291 GCA_037176925.1 Amniataba percoides
GTTCTCTTTGTTTGTACAGTGTCCTTGGGTGCCCTGAAAGGCGCTTTAAATAAAATGTATTATTATTATTATTATTAGCACAGTGTAAGCTTCATCCAAGTTTTAAAGAAGACACAAGTCCCTTGCTCACAAGAGAGAATATCTTGAATTTAAAAAGGAGATCAGTTCAGCTCAAAACGATGAAGGATTTTGTATCTGAACAAACTGCAACCCCGGAGGCAACAGTTAATCTGCTTTAGTCAAAACCGGGGAATGTCTTGTTTATATTTCCCTATATAAAACTGGAAAGATTGTTTCCTGAGGAGGGCCTGCTTGGTTAAAATGTTGTCAATAAAGACTTGTTTCACAGCCGAGCTTTAATTCCAGAGTGTGGATACTTGTGTTGCATTGATCTTTTATATCCTGCACCTGAGCCCCGGAGGTTTTCGTTCATGTGCTTAGATGGCTGCCTCATTAGCTCACTCCAAATAGAGTGCTCCAAAATTTGATTCAAGGAACACCCCGTTAACAGTGTTCTGGCCACCGCAACCGAGAACGAGGTTCTTATAGGTTAAAGTGTAATAAAAGATATAGCTGTGGTGAGTTAAACTTAAATTTAGTGCAAAAACTCTGACAAATATAAGCCTTTTACCATGTTTGCAGTGGACTGTCAGTGCGGAACCACTAAGCTTTAAAGCTCCAAATACTGAGATCGTTTTGGTTTGAAACTAGCTTGCAGCTTTGCAATGAAATCATTACTATTCATAAATATTTCTAAGATCAAGAGAATGACATGAATAAATAATGCTTTACGACCAAGAGTATCCCATCATCATGCTACGGCTTCTCTCCCCAGTGTCTTGATTATCCATGGTTAAAACTCGGCCTTCACAGTGTTCTGCACAGAGACCAATCTGAGTAAACACTCTGACCCAAACTCTGCCTGCTGCTGTCTTCTAATTTACCTCACCACCTTTTATTTCTAAATACGACGTCCTACAAAAAGACATAATAATAATGTAACAATTGAAACTAGTAATATTTGCTTGCCATTAGATCTGAATACAAACCACATGATCTATTCCATTCAGATTTCTTTCATATGGAAGAAATCTGAATGGAAAATCCATGAAGTTTCTTACCAGGGCAGCTTGGACTATAATTGGTCACATGCCTCTACGCTCTGTAAGTTAATGGATTTGATTTGTCTGATAATAAATTACATCATACAGAAGCTTTTAATCTAAACTCCATCCTTTATCTGATCTTTTTTGTGGGAGCAGGTAAAAGTCTTGACAAAAATCAAACTCTACACTGAATAAATATAAAACTTTTCTGTTTTTACTTTTTGGAATACTTTTTATAAATAACCTTCACTTCTTTGGACTGTGGGAGGAAACTGGAGCACCCGCGGGAAACCCTTACGAAGACGAGAAAAACATGCAGATTCAAACCCGGGACGCCAGTGCCGTTAGGGCAAAATGGTAACCAATGAACCACCAGACCGCCTGAGTCATACTGACCACAGGAAAAACAAACAAGGAAAGAATTTGAATGAATTTGGAAAAAGGGTTTTGGCAATGTTAAAGTGGGCTTTGTTGCAGCTCCAGCATTCTAACAAAAGGAGAGAGGAAACAGTGAAGATCACATCTATCATATTAAAGTGGTAATAGGATTGTAAGTGGAACAAAAAATAGGACCCCTGCATGTACTGTGACATTAATACAGCTCGGTTTAGGGCTTTTAGCACACATCAGGGGCAATTCCTTGCTGCGATATTCTAATGAAAGCACAAGTCTTCGCTGTATGACATGCCGCAGGGTGCTAAACCTGCTCTCTGCGTGTGAAGGACCGGCTTCGTCTGCAGCCGGACCCAAGTGCACAAAAAAGAAACAAACCGAAATAATTTGCATATGTTTACTCTTATTAAAAAAATGTGCACTCAGGTGTTGAATATGATAATTAAATGGCTTTCTCAGCTCTTACAATGTGCAAGTCTTTTGCAGTCTCTCCAACAGCAGATTTAATCCACAAGACGCGTTTGAAAATGCTCTTTTTAAACAGCCCATCTGATACCTGTGGTGGATTGACCACAATAACCATTCACATTGGCTGAGCTCTAATATGCACAAGGACTCGCAGAGAAAACAGCCTGCTTTTAAAGAGCGCTGCCCATGAAAGCTTAGGTTTCGTGTGGCATACCAGATCAGATAAAACGTCTACTTTGGAATTGGATGGGGTTGTGAAGCGTACCACACTGCCACTTAACTGCAGGTGTTTAATTGCTGCTGGGGAGTAGGTCTGCCCAGGCAGGATTTACAACACTTAAATCGATTGGCATATTATGCACCTAATTAGGAATTTTGTTTGTTTGCATGTCCCTTTGAGACAGCCCAGGAAGCTCTACCGCAGCGTGAAGTTTCGCTCAAAGTCTCTGATACAAAGTCTTTCTTTTGAGCTCAGTCTCTCCATCAACTCCCACCCTGCCGTGCCAAAACAAAGGGGAGCTGAGCCTGCTTGTTTAGAATATATTATATTCTCATAAGCATAATTACATTTCAGATGAAAGTGATAAAGAATGAAGACCAACAGGCAGCGTCTGAACTGCTGGAGGCAATTTGTATCGTCTTGCTTTTTGACCAAGTGTCCTTCAAGTTAGCTTCAAGCCGGGGCCCAGAAGCCAAACTACCTGTGACAGTTACTGATCAGCAGCACACCACAGACTTTGGCTAATCAAGCAGGGTGTTGCGTCTCTGTTGACACAGCTGCTAATTGGGTGCAACACCTCATTAAGGTCCTAAAACACACCGAGCAAACAATTATAATTAGAATGTAGAGACAGATTTACAGATCAGCTGGGGAAGTAAAGTCCATGACGGTAAAAGGCTGGACGGACCTGTGAACAAACAGTCTCCCAAATTAATTGTCCTTATTTCACCAAGTTGTATGCTAACTAGCTTATAAAAAAATTAACCATCATATGACATGATTGTAGAAATTATAATTCCAACTTGTGGTAATTCAAGGTAGTGTATTTTGCTAGTTAAAAATTGGCTTAATAATGGCCAATAATTAGTTTTATACTACACATCTAATAACAGATAGTTCATTAACTTAATACATTTGGCACATATTTATGTACTATAGGTATATTCATATATTTTGATAAATGGAGGTATTTACAAAGTTTTGGTTCATTTTGTCCAGTTTTGCCCAAAATTATGCATTAAATTCCAAAAGTTTGCTGTATTGTAAAAAAAAAAGTATACTACAGAAACAATATGAAAGGTTAACGAGACTGATTAATGATGATAGCTCATTTTCTGTCTCTTCATTACTTTTTCCACATCTTACCGTCTACCCATTCTCTGACTCCTCTTGCGAAACTCATACTTATAGGAGAGATTTAGAAAATGAGAATTTCTCAGACTCAATTAAATTTCAGATCTGCCAAAAACTCTCTAACAATACATAATCTGACTGATGAAAAGAGACCACAGCCCAAGGTCTCAACCTATAATAGGTCCAGTTGGGGATTAGAGCACAGAGGCAGACAGACAGAGATACAGGCACCTGTCGCATTCTAACCATGTTCTAATGATTAATTTCCAATTAGCCAGAGTGCCTGTTTATCCTCGTATAACTTTCTCTCTGCAGCATTAACCAAGATGAAGTTTCCAATTAAATATTTCTGAGGCTAAATCAATTCCTGGCGGCAAGTGAGACAGAGTCAATAAATTCATTTAACCAGGTGACAAAGACCACTTAGACATTAAAAAAAAGACTTTCAACACATATAGCCTTTCCACACAAACCCCTCCCTGGCATCTAAACAAAATTTGAAGTAAAAGCAAAAAGCAGGTTTAAGTTCTGGCTCCAGGTCTCCAAACTTTCCTCAGTTCTCAGAACCTTTCGCCACTTTGAATAAAGCATCACACAGTTAGGTCATGAGCGCTGGTGTCTACTGTCTACCATTATGAGGCGAAGCAAAAACTGCGGCTTGACAGATCAAATTATAAAACCGGCGTGCAGATACCCAAACACCCACTTTCCTCTGCAATCCCACATCATCTGAGTGACACAGGAATATTCCACATGCATAACATTACAATCTGTTTGAATTCATATTAGAGAATCAAATCTTCTCTGCACCCCCGTGTCGACCGGTCACTGACAGGTCCTAAAGGAAATGTTGCCGTGCATCAAGGTTCTGGTTCCTGAGCTATATCATATCCAATTTTCTCGGTGGGTTGCATGCTGGGAGATTCTGTCATAAAGGCCTTGAACCTTGCTTTTTTATATTTCTCAAGGTTTTCTTAGCTAATATTACAACAAATTGTCATAATTTTGATTTTGACTGTTTTGAGCTTTGTCGATGAGTCAGGAATCCTTCGACAGTTGACGGAGAGAGCAAATATGCTGACTATTGTCTGCCAAATTTACTGTCAGGGTACCACTCTGTACTGGATCATCTAGTAACCACAGAGATCATTTGTCATCAGATTTGTACTTCTGATAAAGTTTCTAATTTGTGCATAATGTATTTAAGTTATAGTATTTAGCTGGCTATCAGCTATCCATGAACACAACCATATGGATAAATAATGTTTTTCTTGTGTTCATGGGCATGTCCAGAAAGATAATCATGGATCAGATAAATGCTACAATGGCAAGATGTGCCTTATCTATACTTCTATGAGTTGAGTCCCTCCTCTGTCTGTCTCAAGTCACAGGGAGGATCATTCTTTAAGGGTAAAGACAGGACATATGAGTGGTTACTTCTGGCAACGCTTTACCCACAGTCACTATTCAGAGGAGCATGTATGAGTGATGGTCTGTGTATGGTTTGATTGTGCCTCAGTCCTCCCCTCAAGGCTGTTTGAGCGATCATGTTTCTCTTGGACGCATTTACACTTCAGACAGCTATCTGCTCAAGATTTACAAAGTGACCAAGTGTTAATGACGTCTACAGTAAGAACCTGAACTTGTTTCTATCCCGTCTCCTAACAGGTGGTTTAAGTGCCTAAATGTAATCAAACTTTCACCCAAGCATGAAATAGAAAATATATTAATAGTTTCTGTGTTGTATGTGTATATGGGTCTTAGTGGAAGACAATGATACACAGCACTTTATTCTTTCCTTATGTATGAAGACTTGTTGCTATGTGTAAGGACCAGTTATCTCTCTTTTTCACACACGAATACACAGGCAGAAAGAGGGGGAGAAAGAGACAGAGGAGCATGAAATGAGACTTGTAATAGGTGTTGTATTGCTTCCCAAACTGCGGAAAGTCAACCTGGGAGTAAACCAAGGACGGCTTCTTCAAACAAATGTTTTTCTGATCAGACTACTCACCATGGGTCATGTGCTCTTCACGCTTGATGCTGTTGCTGGCAATGTAATCCAGCAGCTCATCTATGATTGGCTGCCGGGTGATGGGTGAAGGATGGGCGTCACTGCTGGTGTGGAAACTGCAGCCTGAGGGCGTGAATTGATTTTGGAAAGAATGACAGATGTACACTCACTTGATTAAAGATTGCATGGGCGTGTGTGTGTGTGTGTGTGTGTGTGTGTGTGTGTGTGTGTGTGTGTGTGTGTGTGTGTTACTCCCACATGTGCATCTGTTAGCCCCATGAAATTGATTAAGTTACATTTCAAAGGATGGCAAGATCCAACCAACTGGTCAATCCTTTGCAAGTTGAGATATGTTGTAATTTAGTCAAGTGCAATAGTTGTTTAAAAGACATTCTCAGTTTCATACAACTCCAGTCTTGGCTGAATTTTCTGTAAGAGAAAACAACAACAACAGCAACATAATGGTGAGATAATTACCCAAACTTTCCGATGTAAGATGGGGCCTTAACCTAACCCCTGCAGGTCTAATGGCACTTGCAGCATGGGTGGCTGCTATGATAATGGTGACAGGAAGTACAGTATGTTGCCAGGGACAAGACTTTTTGGATAATCAGAATCAGAAACAGAAATGTTTATTTTTTATCCCCAGGGGCAAATATGGTATAATTGTTGTCAGGTGGGGTTGGAATTTATTGCTCTTTTCCTTTAGGTAGTGATGCTGCCGCTGCTGCATTTGCAAGGACAAATTAGAGGAAAATCATTATGTTCAACCTGGATAAACACTTGGGGCCTGAGACGTATTTATGCAGATGTGTGGTTAGAGTCTGTTTCTCCCTTGTTAGCAGCCCTCGGCTCACAAAGGAGCATTTAGGTGTGACGGCCGTGCTGAAGTGGCTGGAGGACAAAAGTACAACACTCCTGTTGTGCGCGGGATGTGTAGATGAATCTATACCTCTGTTAATGAGAGTGAGATGTGTGAGAGGAGCGCTTCTAATGAGGGTGGGAAGATATATCATATATCTACATTTCTCATTGTGAGGGATAATAATAGAAAGATCTAATAAACGGAGATCTTAAAAGGTGTTTTTTTTCTCTACCTTTGAGCAGAGCCAGGCAAGCTGTTTTCCCACGCTTTCAGCCTTTATGCCCAGCCAAGCTAAATGCCTGCTCCGGCTTCATATCTGATGTAAAGACACGAGAGTGGTATTGATTTTAAGTGAATGAACACGTATCCCAACTTCTCTTTTAAAATAATAATGTGAAAGTCGAGAATATCTGGAGCGTTTAACACTTCTTGTGCTGTGTGAGCTGCAGGTGAGACGTGGAAGTGAGTCTATGTCCAGGACAGTTGGCATGTTCAATAAAACGAGTCAAGCTAATAATAATTCTCTAATTTCATAAAATTTTGGAAAGGAGAGTTAGAATGGACGTGTTGGCTGTCAGCTCCATGTTAATGTCCTCCCTGAACACACCACTTTGATTGATGGTGGTGCCATATATGGGTGTAGATGCATAGTGGGAACAGCTCAGTGTAGGAGGAATGTTGGAAACAACATACTGTACAATTATGTACAGTGAGTGGGATCCATTGATGAGCGCGCAGAGCTGTGAATACCTTGTTGTTTTCAAAATGCAAAACGAACACAGCCGTGTGTTTACGCGAAGCGCTGAATGCGGTACGTTCAAGACAAAGTGATGCATGCAACACTGGGGAGCCGAACTTCAATCATTAGTGACGTGATATTAAAACATTAGTCACTAGTTTTGTTGACTGTAATGACATTTATTCTATCGGGAAATGAAAACCAGCAAGCGAGTGTCAGCACTTTCACACTTGAGTCCTCTTTTCACTCATTGTGCTCTACGAGGTGCCTGGCGCAAAGATTGGGATTTATCGACACATGCTAAAAATCCTTTCCACTGTGCACATAGGTGGCACGAAGACAGATGAGGGAAAGAATGGGAAGGAGGGAGACCCTATAAAGAGAGAAAAGAACAAGAGAAACATAAATGAATCGAACAAGTTAAGCAGGACTGAGTGTGACCTACTGAGTCATATCTTTGTTTTTGCTTGCTTTTTAGCTTAATATACTGTAGTACTCCAGTTGAATTGAGTTTGTTTAAAGAGGATCAAGCAGCGAAAGCTATTTGTCTAAAAGCTGAATATGTGAACCTCCGCTGTGATAAAGTCAAAAAAGATAAGCTTATACTTCTCTGAGAATCGTGTTCTCTGTTACTCACGGGTCCTTTAGAATTATGAGAGCTAATAATAAATGTGCTTTTCAGTATCACAGTCAGAGGAAAATTTGTTCTTTAATCGTTTTCATTGTTCTTAAGGAAGTTTCCCAAGGTAGCTAGAAAGAAAGAAAGAAAATTAGCTCACGCTGTCTGTCAGCCATGGCGTGCAGGACTAATTTAATGGTGGCAATTGTTCCCCCTCTGCAACAAATCACAGGTCAGTAAACATCCACCACAGCTGTCACTGGGATGAATAGACGGCAGTAATGAGAACGTGGACACTCGTGGATGAGCAAGAGCTAATGGCCATAATTCTATTTAAGTGACTGTTTCAGCAGGCTGCATCCATCATTAATTGGCATACATTGTTGGAGTTCAAAGTTACTTTGTGTGGGTGGATGGGATCCAAAGTCACGAGACAGCGAGCGTTTCATGTTTATTTCATCAGTTACATCTGTTTACATTTACATCAAGATATTATACCCAAGTCAAAATCTCCTTCTTTACTCACAGTTAACACTGTGATGGCTCAAAATGTTGTTGAAAGTGACTTTCTGGCAAGTGCTCGGCCCATCTTTAAGTCTTACTTGAACCTTATGCCAGTGTTAGGACGTGAATTATTTCCAACAACATTCCTCTTTAAAAAGCAATACTTGCTATAATGAGCAACATCAAGATGAAGGTTTTTTAAGGCTGTCCAAAACAACAGTGGATCATATTAAAGGACAAACACTAGATTTGCCCTTAATGAGAACAAAAGACACAATAAACATCCAGTCCATTGGCCTATATTCAGAGATTGCAGTGAATATTACAGCTACTTTTGCAACAACAAATATGTTTTCAGAGAAGTATACTGCTGCCCTCATTTACGTGTTTTATCTGTATAAGGGAAAATTACGAAATCTTCAATGAACATATCTGCAAAGGGATTCATGGGACTCTCTGGCATCAAAGTGTTAACACACCATCCACACAGACCACCACTCTATCACTTCCTTGAATTGCCCAGCGAGCATAATCAAGGCATTATCCAGTCAGTCCACTCAATTACATTCCCTAAAATGTAATTGACATAACAAATTATTCATGTAAGCTATTTCCTGGAAAAAGGCTTGTCTTCAGAGGATATCCACATATTTCAGAGACCAGAGGAAACAGAAAACTCTCAAAAAGTAAAAGACTTTGGTCTGAGGTTTGATCCATTCTGAACTTGGAAAAAAACTTCCACATATATATAAATTATAAATATATATAAAGTTTATTGCATGAATGAGAAATGCAGCCATCATCATCTGGTGTAATTAACACCAATCAATAATACAACCAGACATCAAACCACATATATCCCACTTTCATAACGCTCATTTGTCTGGCTGTACCTGCAGTAGCTGAGTCGAGCTCCCGGTCGGCTCATCGATCTTTCTCCCGCTGACTTCCACCTTGTCTGCTGCACTCCCTGGGGTGATGTTTCCTTCTCGAGCTCCATCACAGTCAGCTGGAGACAAAACAACCTGAAATCAGACACCAAAACCCCAAAACACGAGGGAATTCATCCTCTAACAGAAAGTCTCATCAAGTCAGACTTTCCTCTGCTTATCTTGTAACAGGGCCAACAACAAGTCAAGCCGGTGTCACTTACCAGTAACCATGTTTTTGGTGAACTGCAGAGACACCTAGATGTCTGTGATTCAGATATTTCAGAATTTTGGTATAAATGTAAATAGTTTCAATGAGTAACAATTTGTTTAATCAGCTTTCATATTCTTCAAAAGACTTGACGCTTCACTGACATGTAACGGCCCTGCTTAGATTTAGAGCAAACACTCCTTTAGGGTTAGTGTGAGAGGGTTTGTACCTTTATCAAGTCGAAAAGTTATTTGGGCTGAAAGTCCAAGAGTGATATTTATCCATGATGCAGCTCAGTAAATTGAATTAGATGAATAAAAAACATTATTTGAGTTTCATTTCGAACACGATTCTGAGTAAAATCACAAGGCTTGGTGAGAGTAAAATTAGAATTGAATTAATTGCTCTAACACTGCCAATTGCCAGCCCTATACACATTTTAGACTTATCTGAAACACTTCTTTAATTTCACCATATGTGTCCTGTTTAGAAAATTAGTTGCATCAAAAGATGGTAGTACTTTGATAATTAGGTAAGGATTTGTTAAATTAGAAAACAGGAGCTTGGCCCTTTTTTTTAATTAACATTATAAAAGCCCAATAACATACCAGTTTGTTAAAGAGCTTATCTCATCCTTCGCTTATCAGTGCAATTAACACAGGAGGAATATTCAAATTGAATCTTAATGAAATAATTTCAATTAACAGAATTCGTGCCAAAGGAAATACTCCACTGACTGTAAGAGAGAGGATGATGAGGTGAAAATATTAGAAAAAAATTATTCTATAAACACCTACCCAAAGTGAGTGCAGTGGTAACTCTCCACATAAAATATAATATGGATCTTTAAGGAAAAAAAAAACTTTTGGATTTGAATAGGAGCAGTTTCAATGGATGGGAGATCCGCAGTCTGATACAACAAGGAGCTCATTTTATTTCTGTAAGACTGCAGACTTCCATTCTCCCTGCTCTGTCAAAAATAAATGACTTTCCCAGCAGGACAGGTGGAAGTCGTAATAGAATGTAGACACAGTAATGGAATGTAGTAATATGAAATGGTTCCATTTCATAACAATGCCGTCCAACCCCTTATGAATAAGTCCAAAGTGAAGAGGATAGAAGACGAGGATTTTCAGCCTGAGCTTAGCAGATGAGCAAGCTTATTGAAAGTAATAACCGTGCAAGTTAAAGGTCCAATGAAAATGGCTTATATCCAACTAAATTACTAATTTCATCAGCTCCTCCTGGTGAGATCTCTGGGTTTTTTTTTCTTTGGGCCTTCCACCCCTTCTTTATCTGGATGGGCCTCTACAGATTAACTTGCACAGACGTGTGATACAGGCTGCAGAATGTACGCATGAAGAAATGCCTCACATTCTGATCCTGATCTGTAGATGTATTATATTCCTGAACACAGAAATCCCCACTGTCACCCGAACTGTGGACTGTGTGGATGTTACAGCAATGGAGAAGGTGACTCTCACCGTGTGACTCCTGTAGTGCAGGGCTGAAATGACTTTCAGTTTTGACTCACAGTGGTTCAGGAAATGGTGGAGCTGGTGCCTTGTCGATTTAAACTGATGACCTAACATAACCCCCTACACTGGCCTGAGTCGTGGTTGTCACCAACATGAGAAAAGACTTGAATGAAAGCATTGCTTTTCTTCAGGGTTCATTGTGAATTTTGCTGCACCCCTGTCAGAGAGGTGTTGGTTCAGCTGGTCATTTTCAAAAGGCAGCAATAATTGCAGGACTATTAAAGTTTTATTTTATTTTATTTGGAAGTTTTAAAGTCATATGTTTGGAATAAAAAAGGGGTCAGTGAGAGTGGATAGGCCCATTTATGAAAATGATAAAAAAAAAATCAGCTGACAGTCCAAGGATGCTATTTACCCCTGATACAACTCAACAAGTTTGGCTGCAAAGCTGTAAACAAACTGCAGAGCATGATCTGCAATGCCAACAAGAAAACTTTTACCGAGAAAAACAAGACCCTGTATCAAAAAACTACACCAATGTGGCGAACGGAAATGGGAACCAAGAAAGCAAGGCAATATTGGAGCTTACATAACAAGACAGGTCTAGAATGACATTCACCTCTTGCTCGGAAATACAGTAGCAGCGCACCAAGCTATTAAGGTGATGTACGACATGTTGAGCTTTCAGCCATTAGCCACAACAAACCACTCCAGTTTGCTTCAGGAGCTCCATCACTGCACCGTTCTCATGTTTATTGTGATGATACCAACTCAAAAATGCACATGAGATGGAAATCATTGCAAAAGAAGACCTTAATTATTCATGATTTGTCCCCTCCTGTGCTTTCAGTGATGAATCGTTGTCATTACCTGGAGAGAACAGAGAAGGGAGGTAATCTCCAGAAGAGCAGATATTCCTTTTCAAGACTTCAAAACATGAATAATAGATAATGACCTTTTCTATAAACTTGCTCTGGACTGCAGGGGTCCAACTTTAAGTGAATATTTCTGTGGTTTTACAGCTGCAAACATCGACATCTGGACATAAAAAGAGCCTTTCCAAACAGATAAATGATCTAGTTATTGCTAAAACTCAACAGAGAACATGCTGTGCTCTTATGAATTTATAATGTACACAAGGACCCAGCCAACACCCCCATGTTACCCTCAGATGGGTTAGTGATGGGCTGGCATTTTGGCAGCCCCACAGCCAGGGATTCAATCAGTGAAGTGTTTTTCCCGTCCGACTCGAACTAAAGTTTGATCAAATATTTTACAAGATAGATGAAGTGAACTGGAAATAGAAAGCACGATTCATCACTGTCAGTGGTATGTTATGCATGTTGCTGTCCTGTCCTTTCTTTGGGAACATGCATCAAAAACAATTTCCCATCAATCGTACATGATTGATGGTTTCAATAAAGTCTCAGATTTAAATTTTACCGGACATTCAGGCGCTTTTGTCAAAAGTCTCACTGTTGCATGAGGATGATAATTTACATGCAGTCATAAAGGAATTCATTTGTATTGTGATCAAAGAACACATTTTCACACACACATTTTCAAAATTCTCACCTTTTTTAAAAAGATATGTACAGTTTCAAGTTTATAAACACTTGACATGAACAAATATGGAGGTTTTGCTCAGATATAGGAGAAAAATAATTCACAGAATGGTTGCAGACATTGTCTTAAAGAGATACTCGATGTTAAGCGTGAAGAAGTTATTTATCGCCTTCTTTTCCCTTTTCCATATTATTCAACAAGACAAAAATATCCTCTAGCTCACTGTATCACAATGCGTAAGTGTGTATAGGCATTTATATGTGCAAGGACAAAATGCACCCTGTGGTGAGTGGAAAACAGCAAATTTCATTCTCCTTTATGATTCACTGGTGGAATTTGAAAATGCTTTTGATTTTATGGCTGCATGCCTTTAAATGGCTGGTTCATGTTACAGTGGGAAGACCACGGAGCTAAAGAATTAATCGTAGCATTTTCTTCAACAGTGAAGATCAAGTCTCTCCACCAGTGAGACTGTCTGACATTAGGGAATACATGAAAAATTCATGAACTCCGTCTACCCACTGGACCTTTGGCATTTTGTTGGCAATGCAATACTCTCAAAAGTGAGATGAAAGAAAGTTCTCCATGGCTTTGTTAGTCTACCTTTACACCATAAATGACAACCCTGACATGTAAACAGACATGTAAAAAGACATAAAAATATGAGTTTCAAGTGATATTGTTGTCAAAATACCAGATGAATAGCTACAGAAGCTCTGATGAAGAGTCCTCTTGCAATAATAATGAACGGAGTGTCGGATCTCACTGTGGTGGAAAATCAGCTGCTTTACATAAAATGGCGTGTATAACATTGAGGACCTTACTAACTGACATTCAGATGTCGTCCCCTGTGAGGAGCTTTCTCCAAGTTGAAACAAGCAGAGGAGAGACCGGATTTTGATGCCCTCCTCTGGGGGCACACGGTGGCATGCAGGAATCCAGCATCAACCGCGGAGATGTTGGAAATCCGGCCCCTTTAATTCCTCGATGTTTTCCCGACACATGCGTACAGGTGTTGGAATGTAAATTTGCTTTCCATCAAGTGCACCGACACAATTTGGATGAAGGTTCCTCTGCAACAGTGTGGCACTTCACTGCACCTCAGAGTCTGAGAATAACCAACAAAGACATTCATTCATTAATTATGCATGCTGGCATGTGTGTAACAGTCTCTTTGCAAATGAAGTACAAGCTTTTACTGTGTGCTTCTCTGGAATGCTGTAATATGGTTGAGTTACCCAGCCTGTTTATGTCCAATGCAGACGGAGGAAGAGGAGAAAACTTGTGTGTACATGGGTGCAGTTGTTTGTGTGTCAAGTGCTAATCTGGACAATCTGGAGTCCTTGGTTTACACACAAGTTTTGAATGATATTTCATGAAATATCAAAACTCCCGTCCACATTGTCTGTCCTCTCCCTTTTCCCTCTCTTTCTTTTTCTCACACAGTCTTTCACTCACACATATTTGGTTTTAATTGTTCATTGTTTATTTCTCATAGCTGCCTTTTTCATTTTTTACTTTGTTTGGCACACACTCTGGACTAAGCAGCACATCACAACAACACATCCCTGACCCAGGGTTAATGTCGAGTGTTTTTTCTTTGTTTTTTTTAAAGTAGTCTGTGGCCTGTGCTTAAAATAAAAGACTTAGTTAACAGGTCTATTTATCTAAATTGGCATTAGTCACCAGAGGCAGTTACATAATTCTTTGTCTGCAGGTCAAATAAAGCCTTGGCTAATTTATTTCAGATTGTAAAAAGTGCTAATTACACTTTTGTCATATAATTTCTGCAAACACTTGCACCTACCCACACAGGTACAGGATTTAATTCCCTGCCAGAGAAAAGTATGAGTTCTCAGAGAGAAGAGGCTGCAGTTTTGTCCAATGTGTGTTCAAGTTCAAAGTTTAAATGCAAATAAAACATTAGTTGTGTTTGATCAGATAGTACAAGTCAAGTGCAATCAGTATTGAAAATGATTGTTTTTAATTCCCACATAAACAGATAAGACTTTTTCACAGCACGCAAGCATGAATGCAGAGTGACATTGTTATAAATTAAAAAAAAAAAAATCAAAAAGGCCTCCCACCAAAGAGGGTTTGCATCATTCCTCGACTTTTGTATGCAGGTAACACTTGTATCTGTCCTTGTGCTGAGTCTTGCTTGGGGGTGTAGTCAGTCATGGGGATAAAATAAGTGAGCCAAAGAGACTGGTCAGATTAAACACATTTCTTCTGTAAGACAAAAAGGTGAGTGTAGCCTGGAGGGGGAAAAGAAGTGCTTTTCTACACGTCTATGTCTCCTCCCTGCTGGTCAGCTCAACTTAAACGTCAGACGCATCGTAATTTGATGCACCTGCTGCATGTTGACCCTGACAGAGGTATATGTTGGCATATAGCAGATGGAATTAAGAGCCTGAGAGAGTCCACGCACACACTTTCCTCCTTTATCTACATATTTGTCTTTCATCCTACTTGCAGATAAAAATCCTCGAAGGATGGAGGTTCAGGCGATGCAAGTGGTGAATTTAATTACTTATCTGATCACAGCAAAGGACTGTGAAGTGTTTGAAATCGAGGAAGAAAAAAAAACACTTTCATGTTCAGTCTTATGTTTACAACTTTTTCTTCTGACACACCTTCAGGCAGCCAAAGTGTGATTTTTTTCCACACATGTAATGCTGCTACACTGATACATTAATATGCTGCATGTAACTTCTTTACAGTTTTCCACAGTACTAGCCCACAGCTATCATGCCACAACATAGCATAATGGATTGAAGAAGCTTTCTGTGTCCATTGTGAAAAAAACTGATTTAGTTAGCTTTATTTCTAGAATGTATATTGGACCTCCAAATATCGGAAAGATCTTTTTTTCTTTTTTTTTTAAGATTAGGCTTCTGCAAGGGATTTCAGACTGAATCATTAATGTTTCTAACCCCCTCTGCTGTGTTCTGTAGTCCCAATTAAAAAACCCTAAATATCCAGCCCAGTTTTTCCTCTTTTAAATCTGCTTGCAGGGCTGCAGGCTTTGCTGCGAGTCCCAGCTGAGTCCTACAATCACGAGCCTTTAAAATTAGCCCCGTAATTGTCTTCACATATCACGCAGCCAAAAGTCCTGAACACAGGATCCCATTTGATGACTCCATCAGTGCATTTTGCCAACGGGAAAAATTAGGCTTCAACATAGTTTTAGTACAGTGAGGAATAATAGTATTCAGTATGTGTGCAAGAGAGAACATCCATTGAATTTATAGATTGTAAGATTGTCAAGCTGTAGAATATAACTGATGAACATGACTGTTTCATCGGCAAAAGAAACATATGTAAGGTATACTGTTTTATTCAGTTTTTCTACAGGGTGAAAGTCCCCATTAAGGTGGGAGGGCTGAAACAATAAGCTGGTGGGGCTACACTTTCTGTTAATAGTAAAGGACCTAAGCAGTGACAAAAGCACAGGGAAACTTTGAATGCTGAAGTCCTTTCTTTGATCACAGTTAATACGTCGCTAAGAGGATTAAACTGTCATATTAGATAGATTTGCCTCTGAGGGGATAAAAATAAATCCTTCAAGTCTCAGCAGTGAAATCTGTAACCTTTTGCATTCTACCACACATGGCAGCATCACTGAAAAATGCAAACCCTCTGCATTAGGGCTGCCATTGCTTGTCATGTATTATACAGCTCATCAGAACCGGCGACAAGAGGGTAACAGATCTATAGTTCTGCCAAAAATATTTAGCATTAATATTTCACGTTTGCACAAAAGTGTATGTATTGTGCAAACACATCCTAACAGACTCTGGTTGTTTCACTGATGCCTCCCTGACAACTCGGTACTCCAATCTCTTTGTCTAAACTTATTGTCAAGTCTATTTAAGTTTCATAGCCTAATATCACAAATTGCATTTGCCTCAATGGGCTTCACGATCTGTACAACACAAGACGCCCTCGGTTCTGAGACTCTCAGCGAGCTGTCAGATGAGACCATAAGAAATGCTTTCAGACTCTTCTCGCCTACTTTAAAATCCATGGTCAGAGGGAGAACAGACACTGACAAAACAATCTCACCTCAAGATAAAAAAGCCACCAGACGTGCTGAGAAAAAAATAACATCTACAGCTCCACAACGACTGGCAAACTCCACAGTCACGGCTGTGGCCGTGCCCCCAGCCGGGTCCCCAGAGTTTCACACATTTCTCACTCCCTCTTGTTTCCCTTGTGTTCCCCTGTCTGTCTCTCCCCATGTGTGCGTTTGTGTGTTGGTGCAGGTGTGGCTCTCCTTTCTCCATCCTCCGGCTGCTGATTAGCCTACATGCACATCTGCTGCCTACCGTAGCCGCTCATCAGCCTTACACATTCAGCGCCACGCCGTTGACTGAGCTACTGAACGCTTCAGCCCGGCCTGATTGCCGGCTCGCCTGTCTGCTCCTCCCCGCTCGGCCTCCATCTCCTGCTACCAAACAATACGCCTGTGTCCCGCACTTGGGTCCACACCGCCGCCGCAACGCATCATCCATCTGCTGATGGCGAAGATTATCTGATATGATCGAGGACTCCAGAACAGCTATTAAATGAACCTTGCAGTTAGACAGTTTTGTCAGCTGCTGTCAAGAATGACCTTTAAACTTCGCCTTAATCACACTGGCTGTGGCCACTCCCTCCAAATCTTAACCAGCTGATGGTTTCTTCAGACAACATTTATCTTTGCCTTCAAGAGTTCTGCAGTGCTGATATTTCATGGTTGATATGTCAAATATGAGGGAGGCATTGATCATAAGAAGTGTTGTTCAGGCCAAGTCTGGAAACGCCACATTATTTGATAAGTGGGTCATACAGGTCACTGACATCTAGTTCCCCTCCTCATATTTGAATATGACTGAAGACCAGAAAATAAATTAATAAAAGAAATAAAAAATAGTATTCGGTCTGATGAACAGCATTTGCCGTGTTTTGTCCTGTGTCCCACCCCAACCAGATGAGTCCCTCTGTGAGTGACAAATTGAGCAGGGCAGGAGGGAGCAAGGACAAATGTCTTGGTGCACTATTATTTAGGAGTAAGACAGTTCAGGTTAGGGACTTCTGGGGAGGAGAGTGGATTTGGTGGGATTAGTCAGAGGCTTAATGAACCTCCTGGGCTCCTGTGATTATTTCACAAAGAGACAGCCCAGGTTAAACAATGTGTGAAATTAATTTATAAATATTAATGGCCTTCCTAATGAAACCCCGCTAATCCACCTGGATTTTGTTTACAGGCTTGGTGTAAGATTAGATGCTTTGAGCTGCCTCCTTCAGGCTGCGTGTCTCAGGTGTTCATTACGAGTAACTGATCAATGCATTGATTAAATCTCGCCAGAGATTCATTCCAGCTTTTTATCAGCCTCTTATCACTGACATCTAGGCTTTGGGTTCTGTCTCCAAATGAGGCATAATTGCATGCGAACATGAGGGAAAAATGATCCACAAATGCAGGAGAGGGTGACTAATATTCAAGGCTGAGTCTACCAATAACCAGTTTTAATGGTTCAATCGCAGAGGGAGCCACTTTTTTGGAGAGAAATTATACACAAAGTTCAAAATGTTCAAAACATTAACCTTTTTAAAGTATGTTTTTTTTGAGCAACTGTCCCTTCTTTGGGCTCATTAGGTCTCAGTGAGCCTTTACAATCACACCCAGCAGGGTACAACAGCTTGCTTCACACAAACACTGGCCCACAACTACAAGAGAGGCTAAAAAAAGGAACCGAAACTTTTATTTTGCTACCATCATCACAACTATTTAAAGGTAACCATTTTAATAATCAGCAGAACATTCCCCTGACTATATCGACCTTTTCCTGTGGCCTTTTCCCATGAAGAATTGAAATGCTGTGAGACAGCAGCTCTTAGCAGGATTAAATTGGTGCTGAGTAAAGCCCATTTCATCCTGACCACCGCCTCAGGATGTATGGATGCTACCGTAAAGCCCCAGACTTGGCATTTTACTCCCTGAGCTGTGGATCCAAGATGTTCCATCACAGCAAACATTTGTGACCACACAGATTACTGAAGCGCTTTTAACTCAGCGTTCTGAATCCGACGAAAATTTGGTTATTTTATGAAATGCCAAGCAATGATGTCATGATGGATGTTCGGTAATTACAGTACAGCTACACTAAGTTATTGATTTCCATTTGCGGGAGTCTTCCAAGTCCCATTATTTGGAGATAGAAATAGAAAAAGAAGAGAAAGGGAAATTAGAAATAAACAAAGACAGGAAAGCAAACACACTGAGTCAAACAAACAATACAAAGAGACAACAGATAAATAGACTAACAGATGAACAGAGACAGATAGGGAGAGTGGGACATAGGGAAACATATTGTTGTTTTTGGAAGACAGGCTCTGATTACACATCACTGTACTAATGATATATAGGACAGTTTGGTGGCGTTGACTGAACTGTGGTCAGAGCGAAGCAAAGATCTCATTCTTTATCTCAAACTGGTTGGAGTTTAATGGAACGGCAGCTTAACGGACTCAGACAGAGGCAGCACGGTGGCATATTTCAAACACTGGACACCGCTGAAGATAATTCAGTCATTCAGTTTTATTCGCTTGAACATTTATGACTTGCGGCAGAACTAGACTTCACGGCCTGACGACTTGTTCAATAACTGCACATCAGTGATTCACACGAAGACTGTGGTTGGTTTTAACTTGCATAAAATAATCCAACTGGACAGAGGAACAAATTAGAGACCATAAGACAGATCATTTAGAGTAGCCTTTAATTCAATTGCATTTTCTTCACAGCAGCACAGCATAGTCTGGTACAGAGATAACATCATGAAGAATGATAGTAGCACATTTTATTTAGAGTTAAAGAGGTGAATTATGGAGCTCTATAAGAAACAACTGGACAGAAAAAATAGACAAATAGCAGACATCATTTAGAGTAAAATAATTTCATGCATGTAGAAAGTAGTTGGCAGGATAAGTTTTAAAAAGAGATGTGGTAAAAGTTCAGTACTATTAGTCACCAGATGATATATTTCTGCCACACTCTTCGCAACCATATATTTTGATTATTCACACATTTACACTTATAATATTTCACAGTCCATATAAAGCAAGTAGGGATATGAAAATGCAATATTGTTTGAGAAATGGCAGTGCTCTGACACAGTGAGACAGCACGGAGAGGACGAGACCGACAGATGCCAAAAGAGGGCCGTTAGATGTCTGCCGTAACATAAAACAGTTTTAAAATCACTGAAGAGGCCGCTGAAGCAGCGATCTGAAATACTTAATGAGCACAGAGTTGTTTGACATGTTTTTACACCTTTTATGATACATTTTTCTTTCGCACCTCGCCACGCATTTTAACTGACTGAATTCAAGCGGGCCACGTCTGCCGCCGCTCATCAAGGCTGTTGCAAACAATCACCTCTGCAGCCACCTTTCAAGCTTACAGGAGGTGAGTGTTTGAGAGTCAAAAGATAGATTGTGTTTAGAGTATCACTTTAACCTGATGAAAAACGATTTATTGTCTTGCGCTCGCGTTCTTACAGGGTCGTTTGTACAGAGCAGCCAGCATATGGCGTCTCTGCACAGCTGCTGCTGTTGGGAATATTCAGCTGAAGAATTCATTTACTACTTTGGTTCAACTCCCTGTGACAGCCGTGAAAGCTTGTTTTGTACCGGAGTGTAAAAGCAATGGAGGTGAAGTTCAGCTGTAATTCTCTGTGGCAAATTGATTATATATGAGCTGCAATGAGGTACCTGTTCGGAGTATTGATTGGGAGACAATTGCTCTGTTCAGTCCAAGGTAAGCAGGCAGCCTGTCTTTACTTTAATGAACTGACAAACATTTAGAGCCCGAGCCCCGAATCTCAAATCAACCTCAAGGACCTGGCAGTAGAATAATAACACAGGAGGTCAGCTATGTTTTCTTTAACCCAAGTGTCACCAAAGTTGGCCACATATTGCTCTCCCCATCCTTCCTTTTCTTTTTAATTTCCACCCACAGCGCAAAGCGGGGCTTGGCGTTTCAAGGTACTGCACCTCTTCGGATCTCATTTTATGTCGCCCAGTCTGTTGAGCTAACCAGCTTTGTCATACAAATAATGTCACCTAATGGCTGCTATAATTTGTTATGAGCTGCAATTTGTTTGCTGCCCAGCTTTGTAAAAGTGGCATGAATATTATTCCTCCCCTTCTGTTTCAGAGCCAACCTGACAGGCGCAAATGCGAGAAACATTGAGAGCATTAAGCCTCCAGCCTCACTTCTTTTTACCCCCCTTTTTTTCCCCTTCACCTCTGCCAGCAGTTTGTGAGAAATGATCACTTGTGTGGATTGGCGTGGGATGCTGCAAGGCGTCATATAGACGGGCCAGTAATAAGGATATGATTCCACAGTCCACCACCTGGACTGGAAAGAATGGGAAGGAGGAGAGGAGAAAATAAAGAGGTGAAAGGAGGCGGGGCTGAGTAGGGGATGTGAGGAAGATGAGAGGAGAACTGAAGGAGGATTTAATGGTGTTTGTGCGAAGCCACGTTCCCCAGGCTCTGTCTGGACCCAGAGGCAACAGAAGTAGCATCTGCTCTGTGCTATAGGAGAGGAAGGAGAGGCAGGATATAATGCTGAGGAGATTGAAGAACACTATTGATCATAACCATCAATTCTGCCTCTTTTTCTGCTAATATGTTTTTCCAGATGGAGGAAGGGAGGAAAAGGGAGACAGAAGACATACATTCAGGGGGAGAAAAGCATAACTGTTACATGAACGACACAGTGGGCATTAATATGCTGCTACATGCGATATTCTTCAGTCGTGTTTGAAGGCTTTCCAGTCACAGGAGGTGTTTGACGAGGTTGAGGTCAAAGCTCTGTGCAGGCTTGTCTGGTTTACACTAAGAAGCATTTTCTCACGTTGAAACACGAAAGCCCGTTCCCGATGTTGACGGGGCTGTCAGCATACTCATGGCCTCGCGGTGCATCTGCATCACAGGCCGACCCATAATCACGACAGGCTGGTGACAGGTTACGATCCGACAGCTGCCTTTACAGCCTGCTGCTGCTGCGCGGGCATAATTTAGAGGCGCGTGCACTAATATAACATACAAAAGCAGATCTAACCAGGTGAAGCCGAGGGGGTGGATGAAATGTTAAGCAGCTTTCGTGACAGCACAGAGCGGCAGCTGGAGCGGCCTGACAATGGCTGAGTTATGTGTCATTTAAATGGCATGTCAGGGTATGCGAAATGATGAGGGGTTCACTGGAACGTGTGCACTATAGTGAAGCGATGAGCTTGAGCTGAGAAGACTTTTCTGTCTGGATCTCATTCATATTTTGGCATGTTTTGACTATCATTGATTGGGTGTGTTTAAACTTTAAGCAGTTTCAGCATCACTCTCTAAAGATGCCACTAGACTCAAGCATAAGCACATACACTCAAGGCACAAAACACTAGATGACTCTGTATATTACATTCCAGTCAGTCAGTCTAAATTTGAGCCTTCACACTGTCAGCTGCTACAGTTCAACTCTGTACTCCAACAGTGGATGCAATGGGTCTTTGTGGACGGCACAAATGTTTCATTCACATGAAGTATGAGCACATCTTCAGCGCTGGGTTGAAACACTGGAGAATGGGAACATTTTGGTAGATGCTGTCTCAGCAGATGTTGGAGGAGAAGAATTCGTCAGTGATGAGATTGGACCAGGATGTATTTATAGCAGCTCAGCACAACAACTACGAGAATATAATGCATCTTGGTAAATATCCAGCAAACCAATAATACATCCAAGATTCATCTGGGCTTTGGGCGGAGATATAAAAATGTGCAAATCTGTACAGGACCTGTACAGGATATATTGTTGGTTAACAGCCTCCAGATGTAACTAATACGTATTTATCTTTAATAATTAATTTTCCCTTATCATTTACATTTAAATAAGAGAGATATGGAGCTGTTGGAAGCTGGTAGATGGAGCCAGGTTAGCAGTTTCTTCCTTCTTCCAGTGCCTGCTAATACATAAAAGACCTCCCCCTTGTACAGAGGGCCAACAATTAACATTGGACTTCTCATGTAGCTCCCAGTGAGATAGAAAACAAGCATATTTCCCAAAATGTTGGCATATTGCTTTCAGTAAAAGTATTAAAAAATGGTTCTGGTAGAGGGCACACAGGCTGATCAACCTAATTGTCTTTTTGGACATCCTCCAACCACTGAGTAAAACATCTCCTTCTTTTGTCTACATAGGGCCCATTCATTTACACATTTGTGCCACTATTGCTATGATAAAGTGCTTAGAGCATGACCATATGATCGAGTGAGCAAACAGTGGAAATACTATAATCACTAGTGCCTACAGGGAGTCAATCAGTCAGGAAATCCTGAGCCTTGCATGAGCAGCAGTAGCCGAATTAATCACCTGGAATAAAGTAAGGTCTGCATTTTCCTGATTTTTTTTTTTTTTTCATTTTTCAGAACGACACAAAGAAAACAAGAGCAGTGGTGATGATTAAGCACACAGTATTTGACACCTAATAAGTCTGAGATCTGATAGATGGCCCGGAGAGAGGGCAGAGTGGGCAGAAAAACGAAAGTGTTTCCAACCATGCTTGGTGCTCAACAAACAGCTGCTGGTAAAGCAGGAGGATAACGCCAGAAGGCAGCGGAAGTCTTGGTTTCTGTTATTTTAACTGAAGTGTTAAACCATGACTACACATATACATATAACATGTGCTTGACATGCTGCACCCTCTTTCTCATCCGCCATCTACTCCTTTTGGTACAGTTGTATCATTCGTATCTGCCCTCCGGCTACATGGCAGCTGCCCCTGTCAGGAGCTGATTTATGACTTAATTCTGTTGTCGCTGATGCATATTCGAAAGACACACCTCTCACTGTCGGAGCCGGGGCGCAGACGTTTAATTGCTTTAGATTGCTGTGTAATTAAATCTTTAAAACTGCAAAATGCTGCGACACGAGCACAAGTACTGAACCCCATGACACACTGACACTTGTTTCTAACGACGTAGGAGGGCAAGTGAGCTCCAACAAATTACACACCAAAAAGTTGCAATACCAGCATCAGCCAAATGACAGCAGCATCTATCATAAAAATGTATTAAAAAGCCACACGTGTGCTATCTGTCTCGTACACACAGACACACAGCTACTCGCACAAAGACCTGTGCACTGTGCTCATCCACTGAGCGACTCCCAAATGTTATTCTGAGGAGGACAAAGAAGCCCATAACACCAGCAGCTGTTCTCTGATGATTTGTCCTCCGACTCTGACGTGACCTGCTGCCTGCTCAGATTGCGTGTGTGTGTTTACATGTGTGCATTTTTGTGCACTTGTCATGCCATACAAACTCCATGCAAAAATGGAAAATAAAAAGTTCTGAATGTATGATAATCTCATCTGAATTTAATACTTTTTAAAGACTAACTCAATACTAGCCTGATCTTTTTAAAAAATCATTTATTGTAAATAGTAAATGCTCGTTGTTTCTGTTAGGGTTAGCAAACTCACACCTTTATCGCTCTCAGCATCACGTGTTTCATGGTAATTATGTATGTTGGGTCACTGTCATGGCTTACTGGCCCATCAGTAATGTTATCAGTTCCAGCCTGTGCTTCAAACGTCAAAACGTGTGACGTACGGAGGGTCAAACTCTACCCAACCTGAGTGGAGGTCAAATGAACCAGATTAACTGATAACACCTGTGTGGGCGTGCAAAGCCTTTTAATTGACAGGTCTGGGTAGAGGACTTTTCCAACAATAGTTTCTCTCCCCCAAAACACCTTGTCATGTCCAGCAAGGACACCTGGACGTGCTTAGTTCAGGTGTCACAGGGAAATAGGTTTGTTTCAGGAAAATCTTTTGGAACTCTTTACAACTATGTAATTTAAGGAAATCACTGCTAGGGGGAAAAAATCTCAAAATGGTTAAGAAAAGAAGAAATATGAAGAGTTGGTATCGTATGAATGGCAGTCATGATGGAAGAGGGACCTCAGCCTCTGTGGCTTCATGAAACGGGACACAGCTTGGCAACAACAACAGGCAATGCTTCACTTTGCAGTCTGTACCCTTCCCTGTGTCCAAGTTTCCAGCAGCTGCGTGCCAATAAGGCACAGCAGACATTTTGACTCCTCATGGTGGGAAAAGCCCAGGTGTTACAAATAACATTAATTATATCTCAGTTTTATTCGAGTATCCCGATGTGACAGTGAGCCATCATTTAATGCCATCATTGATATTGTTAGTTACACCTGTACAGTTCCCACCGTGACAATGTCTGTTGTGAAAAAGGAGAAAGTTGAGAGAGAAAATGAATATTGGATTAGTTTGAGAAATCCCTATACATCACACACAGCACAGCAAGCACTCAAGGTGAACCAGAAAATATACCTTTATCCAGCATGCTCTTATGAAAGTGTCCTTTCTGTGGCTCTCCATGTGTTCTTCTAACCTTGTACACATGCGTCTTTATTTGGAATGCTAAAAGCATTGCCACAAATACCTCTGAAAGCACATTCAACTCATGATTTGTTTTTGTGTGTTAAGAAATACCTTGTGATGACACTTGATGTGAACTGGCAAAGGTTAAGTGTGGTCTCTGCAGGCAGGAAATGCACGATCAGCATTCAAGCATGGCTTCCCCACTTTCAAGGGGATTTCATGAGGGATCAAATGACACCTGTGAAAAAAAGTCA
>JBAJHX010000035.1:7646513-7664727 GCA_037176925.1 Amniataba percoides
TGGTTCCCTTGTTCTGGCATGTCATGCTTTATTTTGAAATCTACTCTCCCTCATGTTTCAGGTCCCTTGACTTCCTGTCACAGTGTGTTTCCCACCTGTTTGATTGTCTGCCCCACCCTGATTGTGTCCACCTGTTCCTTGTTACCTCGTGTGTATATATATAGTCTGTGTCTTCCCTTGTCTTGTTGCCAGATCGTCAAGTCATGTTCACGTCTTGTTCCATGTTTCTGGCTTCATGTTTTTGCCATGTTTATTTTTGGAGGATTTTGCCGTCAGGAAGTTTTTGAGTTTACCATGTTTTAATTACTTTTGAATTTGCCTTTTGACGGACTCTTGGTTATTAAAACCTTTTTTTTTAATCTCGATCCTGAGTTGTGTCCTGCACTTGGATCCTGCCTTGTCTGCCTGCCTGCGAATCGCATCACAGTTAGTTCACAATATTGTCTGTCATGCTATTATCCTGTAGCATCGTACCACTGCTGCCTTCACAGTAAAAGCATTAAACAGTCAAAAAACAGGGCACTTCTTATTGTGAAGGAGCCACGGGAAACAGAATAAGCTTGTCACAGTGGTCATCGCTGACCGCGGTCATCTTTTTTACAAAGCTCATCTACAAAAAAAGACAACAGTCATTTTTCTGATGGTGGATCAATTCTAATTTTTTGCAAGACTCTAATGGAACAAGAAGGAGCTGCCATGGCGAGCTGTTAGATGGAGAGCAGCAGGTGACAGATTGCACACCTCCAACTTCCCAGCAAGAGACAACATCTCCAGCACTCTGTAGTTGTTGTTGTTGTGTAGAAAACTGCTCTCGCCACGTGCAGCTCGAAATCAGCTCCCAGTTGCCATTCTTATGTGCTGACTTCTTTATTAAAACAGCATGAGATTGTTGGGCTGTGCTGTAAACAGATACAACAGTTTTCTGTATTCCTGACAAAGAAGCTGCCCAAGGAAAGTTTGCCATGGTGTGTGCAAAATAAAAAAGCAGTGAAATCTTTTGGAGATAGACATGGCCATGCACAGATGTTACAGAAGGCAACAATTTTTAATAGCATTAGAAATTCAAAAAATGTTGTCAATGAAGGGTTTTGTAGTGCTGATGTTGCTGTTCTGGTCTAGTGTTGAGGTTGCCAATGGAGATGTTCCCTCACTGTCTTCCCACCCATCCGCACTGACAGTTGACCCTGTTAAATGCTCCTGCCTAAGATATATGCAGGTGGCATCGCAAGATAGATACATTGTGTTTATGTTGTAAAAGTAGGAGAACTGAATAGTGACCCAGGATGTTAACTTTTATCAGTGGCAGAGAGAGAGAATTAGGCATGTGTAGCGAGAGGGAAACTTTTCATTGGTATGAAAGAGAGAGAGAGAGAAAAAAAAGAGTGACGGGTCAACTGTGATCGCTCTGAAGAAAAGAGAAATTATCTCTTAAGAAGTGCATAACTCTTCATCAAAGTGTGTTCCTCCTGCTGTATCTTTGCAGTATACAACAATTCATCAAGGCAACCCACTGACGCGTGAGGGCTGAAACAACGCTCGATCGCTAGGTACACTGTTTATTTGTGTGGGTGTTCTGCTTTCAGCCGTCTCTCATCGAGTAATTACTTTAATAACATCAAGGCAATCCCAAATGCTCCTCTGTGTCAAGAGACATTTGGAGTAAAAAGGATATAAGAGCATTTGCCATCTATAGAACATAATTTCCAGCTACATATACAATGATTTCTCTCAATGGTGGAGCTGTAAAATAGAGAGGATGCTGCCATTCTACAGAAACAAACATTTACTCTGATAGTTTGTCCTCCAGTTTCTCTCTGGTGGATGAAGACAGAAAGGCACACATTCTTCTGTATTTAAAGTAATATTACTTGTAGGTTCAGCTTTCAAGAGATGTAATATGGAGCCCTCCAGAGCTCTTTAAGGGAGTGCTGCAGCTCATGAATCTCCATTACAGCTCCACACCAGACAACAGGCGGACTGAGGTGACAGTAGCAAAGCCTGTCTGCCAACATCCAGCAAATCTGTCCGCGTTAGGGAGAGAGCAGAGAAACAAAACGATGCCAGGGCCCTGTCAATTCACGTAATGATGATAAACAAACGAAAAGTGGCAATCGGTCTTCCATCAGCGCATCAAGATCAGACAGCCAGCTGCCTGGTCTCTGTCTACCTGCGAGTTACTCTGCTCAGTTATCTATATTCTCAGTGATGATGAGTGATGCATTTGTGTGCATATGAATGTCGGCTTTTTAAACAAGGGCAATTGCAGACTGAGATTGGACATGATCTTTTGATCCACCTTGGAATGGGATTTCTTAAGCAGAAACTTACCACCGCTCTGCTGATACTGTGACACCATGCATACATTGAATTACGAAGAGAGGCACACTTTTTTTCAGAGAAAAAATATTTTACATTTCACTACGACTTATCATTGCTGTGTTTTAATCTGCTGCTCCTGACCGCTGACTTTCTCGTGTATATGTAAAATAAAAATGTACTTTTAATGTGGCAATATCAGTGCATCATTTCATATCAATACAGAATCTATACCAGCAAAAGTGAACAGAGTGAATGAGTCACCAGGCTGGTCCTCCAGTTCCCCTTTCAGAAAGTTTTTCTTTTGCATATTTCAGAGTCCTTGCACGCCACAGCCTCTCTCTCTCTCCCCACATCCTGCCTTTTTGTCAGTCTGTGCTTCAGTTTTACTTCATCCTGATCTGCATGGAAAAACAACAGAGTCATACTGACAGTTATTGATAGGAAGAGGGAAGACATAAAAGAAAGGGAGGGAGGGTGGGAGAGACAGACAGTAAGCGGGTGAGTGCGCGGAATAGAGTTCACACTCTGTCATTACTCTCTACTAGAACACGAACGGCGTGCTTTTGTCGTCATTTGTAGCCTGCAGGTTTGTGCTGAGCTGATGGAGGAGGCAACACAGCAAGCAGCAGGGAGCCAACCAGGAACATCACAGGGACTGAAGAGAAGCCCGCGATCAGTCTGGGAGAGTCACTGTCAACAAAAGCATTAGCAACAATAATGTGAACAGCACCACGTCCGTCTGTGGACATCTGGTGTAGTACTTGGATTTAAGTTTAAAAGTTTTCAGACTTTGCATTAGATCCTTGTGTGCGTATACATATGATGCAGTAACAATGTGAAAAAAAACTAAATAGTATATAACAACTGTTTAAATTTGTTGGTAGCTTTTTGGGGGGGGACTTTTCTTTTCCAGTCTGTCTCTAGTAAGTCCCCCAATTTTACAGAGGCACAATACTAAATGACTGAAGAGTCTGTATGCAGCAGTTTTTGTATGATATGAATGTATCTTTAAAATCTTTTCAGTCGAACTGTAGACTAATTTCTATGTAGATGATGATTTCTGTGTAGATTTCCTCAGAAAATCCAATGCAACACATTTTTCCTCCTCATCACATTTGGACACTTGCTCAGGACCTCTTGGTATTTAATTTTTTAACACACTGGTCAAGGTGTCATTTTACAATGTGCAAGTTAGTCAGACAGTCCAAAAGTTACATACATAACCTTCAATTCACTATTTTGTCAGTATCAACTGAGGTAAAAGTTTTTGGCATTTTTTTGGATAGGCACTGTGACATAAACTAGCCCATTTTTTTCCCAGAACACAACATGAGTACTTTGCAAGATTCTGCATCCTACGATTGCATTTACTGGAAGTGTCATGCTCATGCAACTATTTTGCATCAGAGAAATGGCAGAACACTCATGCCATTCTGTTTCTGTAATGTCTTGTTTAGTTCGTCTCAACAAATAATACAAAACATTCATTTTTTAATGCTTCAGCCAAATGTTTCCTTGCACATTTTGATGACTGTAAATGTATCTGAATGTGAAAGCTCCACTTTCTCTACAGGTGGACATAACACTACTCCCTGCTTAGCTACTAAATGCAGAGTCTTTAGATATTATTATCAGGAAACAGAGAGAGTGAAAACAAACTTTTCACAGTTAAAGATAGGATGGAGAATTATTGATATTTGCACTGTTTTACTGTTTTCCCCACAGGCTACAGAGCCGTGCAGTCATTTGTCTTCATGTGTCCTTTTCCTCATCCTTTTCAGCCGCCCTCTCTCTGCTTAACTTGATGTTTATGTGTTTGCTGTTTATCTCCCTCTCCTCTCCCTCTGCACATCCTTGTGTAACACACTGGGTTATATTTCTTCATCCACTCCCCTCTCCTCCTCAATTATTTTAATGGTTGCACCTTTCTGCATTCTCGGCGAGTCTTTCTTCCACGCTCTTCCTTCCTGTCCCTTCACTCGCCCTCCCCAGCCTCACACCTCCCTCCCTCTCTCTCTCTCTCTCAGCCCCTCCTCGCCCTCACCGGCATTCCCACCAGCAGCCCTCCTGACAAAATGAGTAGATAATGAGACACACTGTGCTGGGGTTGGACACTGTGTCACTGTCTTCTTCCTGTCTACTCAGCGAGATTATGTTAATTGCTATTTTGCCACCACGTCCGATACAGATGTAAGAGACATACACGCACACATACAGCATAAACAATAAACACTGTAGTTCTAAGAAATGCCACTATATCCACATATGGACATGAGAAAAAAAAACAATCTCCAGTTGTGAATGACATTTCTACAGAGAAACTGCATTGATTGAGATTTAGTGAGCAGCACAGAGTGAGTTTTTCCAAAGGAAAACAAAATGGCTCAATACTGAGAGTGGGTAGGTGACCTAGCAGTACTTGGAGTGTTTGTTTGCTGAAAGTACAATCGCCTGTGTGTGTGTGTGTGTGTGTGTGTGTGTGTGTGTGTGTGTCTGATGCCGACAGCAGCTCTCATGGGGTCACTAATGCAACTTTTGGAGCTGCTCTGTGCTTTCCATTTCACACAAGGCAAGTGTTTACCCAGTGTTTACATCCCTTTTTCACCTTCACTCTGTCTCGCTGTTGTCTCTCCGTCTTTCTTTCTTCGCCCCATCACTTTTTCTGCCAATAATGGAAGAGCTGTCAGTACTGGTTTTGGGGCGCGCGACAGACGCGTGCGTGTGTGTGGAGTGGTGTTTAGTGTCACCTGTCGTAGTCCCAGTCAGCTCCCCTCCACTCTTCATATTCAGGTGTGGAAATTCATATCAACGCATTTAGGCCCGTTCGTGATTGGCTGCCTGTGCCCCCCACAAACACAGGACACAGGGAGTAGATGATGAATTATCTGAAAAGCACCTACACCATACGCTGCCTCATCCTCAGCTTGTGTGCCTGTCAGCTTGAAGACCAATGGGGACCTGTCACCCAGGGACCCCCGTGGTTTTCTATATCTCTCTCTCTGTCTTTTTATTGCATTTTTTTCTATCACTTTCTATTTGCAAATATAACCTCTTCTCCCTCCCATGCTCAGTGACACAAGGGAGCCGAGGAAGTTATTTCTTGTCCACGTCAAGTGTGTCCACGTCAACACTCTCCCTCTCCACTCCCACGGATAGCGATAGGATAAGGAGGCTCTCCGAAGGCATTATCATACATTACCACATCCACTGCTGAGCTGCGAGAATGACACTGTGTCACCCTAATGGTCTTGCATGGATGGATGGATGGATGGATGATCAGATGGATATCAGATTCTTGAATTTCTTTATGCTTTTTATTTGTGGGCACTGTTTAAAGTGTAACTCTTTAACTTCATTCAGTACCTTGAAGTGAAACAACGTTTTGGGGAGGGGAGGGTCTTTCACATTGATTTGTCTACAATGTGTGTGGTATTAAAGTGTTCCTTATCGACTGAAGCAACAGCTCTGTTTGTAAGAGTCACTCTATCGATTCCAGCAAAGGGCTGTGTGCCTGCTTTAAAGCATTTCAAGCAGCAAATAAATCATATCATACTGTTCATCCAAATGTCTCTCTCATCTTGTTGCAAAGTTTTTAGTTTTACTTCCATCAGAGGGTATTTAGTCAAGAATGGAGAGAGAACTGTTCATTTTAGTACTGGTCTCTTCATGATGTGCTGCACAGTTATTAATTAATATGTGAGGTTATCATAAATTTATGAAGTATCTAAAGCCTTTAAAGCCATTTAAAAGCATGGTATTTAGAATAGAATAGAATATTACACAAAATATTGCTGTAAGACTATACACACAAGATGACTAAAAAAACACATTACAGTGTCAAATGAGAAAATCATGACATTTCAGAAAAATGTGACAATAACTCACAAAACACAATGTCATCTATGGAAGGAAACCAACATATCAAAAAACACAACAACATTTTATGAACAGAAACACAGAGCATTATATGAAACAATCATCAAATAAGTCATCTCACAAAATTACACAGCAGGAAACACAAAATTCCAGAAAACATATTTGAGAAAATGTCTTTTTGCAGAGAAATAAAAAATATATATCTGTGCACTTGAAATGTCCCTAAACCTTTACTGAGTTGATGCTGAATGGATCAAGGACATCCTAAAATACAAAAGTGTACCATAGTGTAAGATGCTCATGTGACTTTGACATTGAAATCTACTTGAAGGTACAATGAACTGCAGAGCAATACACTCTTCAATCTTGAAAACTATTCAGTCAAACCAAAACTCACCAAATCATGACTTCGTATTTCAAGGTTGTTTTTCATTTAAAAACCATGCAGAGAAGAGAATGTATCAAATACAAATTTCTCTCTGATCAACGGAAACTAAACATTTAAAGACACGCTGAAATGGTAGTTCTGTAATATAATGTACAGTTTTTCCAAGAGAAACAGTGTGGGTGTGGCTTAGTTACAACTACGCCTAATTTCACCTGTATGCAAACACGCTATTTCCAACGACCTTCTAATAAAAAGAGCTGCACCTGTCAGCTTGTTATAAAGGTCAAGCGGCCAAAACAAAGCAATGGAGGCAGCTTTAACATGACTTACAGCTCTGGTGTCCTAAAAGCATCCTGGATATGATCGCTTGTTATCCTGACGCCTTGATGTGACTGTGACCTAATGCTCAAGCAATACCAGACGCACATGTTCACACACTCACATACACACACACACTCTGCATGCCTATACCATTGAGAAGCACATGCACCGAAGCAGAAAATTGGCAGGAAAGTGAGGGGTTTGTTCTGATATGATCTATGAGATGAAGCGGTGAAGCTTGCCACTCGATATAATCTAACATGACAGCACCATCTCGAACCATCTCTAATCCATTAATCACACAAAAATACTCACACACACACACACACATTGTTAGACACCCATACTTCCAGATAAAAATAAAGTTACTCAAATGAGACGTCAGCTGAACTTTTGATTTGTTGGAAATAATTTTCATTGACCTCATACTGGTTAATAATTGTCACACTGGGTAAGGTTTATTAAAAACAAGACACAAAAACTTTTTCTTAATCTATCTCTGCTTCAGCCAAAGGCCACTGCCACACTCGCTGTAAGTAATGAGCACACCAAGTCTTGCCACAGAGTTGTATTCACAGCTCAATTATAAAATACACCTTTATCTGTAAGAAATTATTGCATAATTAACCCAAATCTTTCTGCCAATACAACCCTACATTTATACAAAATTATGCAAATGTCCACTTCCCAATGGGCATTTGTATGCTAAAAAGAACCAGAGGGGTGTTCAGACTGAATTACAGCCGTATTTCACAGGTGGCAGAAGCGCATACAAAACTCAACAGGAGGACACGAATGGACATGAAAAGACGCAGATTCAATCGAAGCGGTGGGAACTGAGGCGAGAACCGTGAATTAAAAAAACATTTCAGCACGAGCAGTGAATGTGCACTTATCCCGAGCTGTGCGGCTCCTCTTGGTGGAGGTGAAAAGATAAAACGGGAGAGAGTGGAGGTAGAACCAGCTCCCATGGAGGAGCTAACAGAGGCCACGTCTGAGGGTTGATGACTGTTTGCATCACGTGCCAAACAGATGCAAATCCACCCCATAAGCCCCCCCCCCATCTGCGGCCAGCACACTGTGGACACCGCAACCGCAGCTTAAAACATATCACTGTCATCTAAGCCTTCTCTTCTCAGCTGCCAGACTGAGAGGCGTTGACCCTTGGATTTTTCACTTTGCTGAAAAGGTGGGACTCCAGCTAAGAAGGTGCTGAAAGCCATGTTGCTCCTCAAACAGAGTGGCGGGAGACATGAGAGGTAACATTTCACTCCGCTGCAAAGGCACAACTGTGTGTGGCTGCTGATTGTGGAGTCCACACACAAACGACAGAGTCTCAAAATGGGGCTCTGTGAAAATGAGTGAGTTTGCTGGCTGTACAACAGTAAAAGGACTTACTTTTGAAAAACAAGAAATCAGCATGCAGAATAGCTGCTTCTTTAGCATCCCAGCCCCGATGGGCATCTTCAAAACCGAAGAGCTGGTGGTCTTATTCTGGAGATGGGGGGGCGTTATTAACAGCCTGGAGGTGGAGAGAGGCAGCAGCATGGTGTTGTGTGGAACAATATTCCTCTCTTTTCTGAAATATGATGACAACATCACACACAAAGGCTTTTTTTCTGCACCAGCTCCAAAAGAAATGCGGGTTTCTCGGATGCTCCCTATCTGCAGAGCTCCTTAAATTTTCAATTACGATGTGGGCTGGCAACTCAGCTGCTCAACGGAGGAAGCAGCTGGACGTAATTGTGCTCTCATCGTCAGAAATCATAGGCCGTGAGCCGACTATCATTTCTCCTCTCACTCCTGCATTTAGTATAAAGTTCAAAGATGCTAGCAGACACGCGGCAAGTGTGCGGGCAACCATCATCCTTCCTCAGGTAGAAAAACGTTTCACAACGTTGCTGTTCTTACAGTTTGTGCTTCCATTGACTATTATCTGGGGAGAAAAGAGGAAAGGGGGCTCACATCCGCTTAACTTTCACCACATAAGTTTTAAAGTAAAAACAATGGTCAAAATATTCCAGTTACCTGGGAGCGCTCGTAGGATAACAATAACCGACCTTTAGAAAGTGTGGCTCACAGTAAAGAATCCAGTTTAGCCTCATTATCTCTTTTAATCTGGTGTCCCATTTCTCACAAACCACAAAAATTCAGGGAGCTGACATCCCTCAATGGAAAAACCCTTCGCCTTTCCTAACAGCAACAGCTGAATCCAAATGCGCGAACTCTGGACCAGCAGACTGAGCCCTCGTCGACTGTGGTTTTATGTATTCTGATGTTGACTGGAGTGCTCAGAATGGCTACGTGAGTTCACAAGGGCGCAGTGGTGTGAGACCGCATATAGAGGAGATGAATGTGACAGCCTTTCCAACACAAGCCCTCCATTGGCAACAGCAACCCAGAATATGGGGCCGGGAGCAACGAGCGAGCGAGCAGGTACGCCATCGAAACATTTGCATATCTTATTATGCGCTGAGTCATTACCTACCACCATGCAAGCAGAGTAAAGTGAAATATTAATGCCTGCTATGTTGATCTATGAAATAAGTGGCATTAGAGGAAAAAATGTTTTCCCTATTTGCCAGTGCTGTGAAACTGAAAAATCGACTGATGGTGGTGATTTTAGCTCCGTGTGGGAGCCGCATTCTAAGACGGACGGAGCTTACTCGCCGCATAATACGATCGGGATAGGCTTATCGGTAATTGCGGTCTGTCCTGTAAAATGTGCGAGGCCCACGTCCTTATCTCCGAGGAGCCCTTGAAACGCATCTGTCCGTCCGTCTGGAATCCTCTGCCTCCATTTCACACCCCTCCCCACCCTCTACAGCCTCTTCTGGACCAGTGGAGGCTTTTTGGATGTTTGGATTTTCGGATGATAGAAGCAGTCCAGTCAATAAATGGAAATACCCACGAATCTGTCCAGTTTTCAACAGCTCACAAACATCCCATAATTCACAATCTGCTGCCATGAGCGTGAGAGAGTGTGGCTTAGAGGAGTACACAGAACAAGCAGACAGTGACAAGTAGGGCCGGATTCATTTAGCTTTACTGTTTACTGGCTCTCCAAGCTAATTGTAATTAAAATGACTTATTGGATACTTTTGTCGTTGGTTTGATACAGTATATTGTGAAATATAACAGCATAAGGGGGAAAGAATATTCTAACTGTGTTCTGATATTGATTTCACCCATCGTGCCCAGTACTAATATCAAGCTTCGTTATCAGGAACAGGATCAGTCAACCCATTAAGCTGCTAATAGAGGCTCAGCTGCCATTTAATCAGCTGATTATCAGAGATGTAGATGGGAGCAGGCGCAGTCCAAATAATATACAAACATTATTTGGATTTCGCATCCATCTCTGCTCGTTTGCGTTACAAGCTGCATCACCCTCGTTTCTGTGCCTTTTTTTTATCTGTTCTGTAAATAACTCTTCTCTCCACAACCAACCCACCTTTCATTTGCTTTCATACTATTTTAGCAAGATGGTTGATTTCACTGTTTTTTTCCTGGTGGGTGGGCAAGATCCTTGTGACTGTAATTCTGGGGTCACTGGCTGCGTCGGAGCTGACTACCAAAGCCAAGATGTGACAAAAGTGCACAAAAGTCCCAAATGATAGAAAATGAAATGGAAGCAAAATAAAATACTAGTCAAAGCAGAGTGTCAAATTTCAAGTCCATTTTGAAGATGACACCCAGGTTTCTGGACTGGTTATGTATACGTGCATGTGTGGGTGTGTGTGCCCTGTTGCCTCTTCCGTGAACCCCCTAATTCATCATAAATTGCTGGGCACGTAAGGTGGGAGGGAGGTGAGGGCTGTCTTATTGATCTTTCCCCCAGCCCTCTGTGTCTCCTCTCTAACCCCAGGCCTCGTGCCTCCGTCGGCCAAAGAGTTCAGCATTAAGCCAATAAAAGAAAGGCCCATCCCGGCGCATTCGCTCCGTTGATTTAAAGGTCGAGGATTTTGAGAAGCCTCCTCCTCTGATCTTAAGAGAGAGGTTCAAATAGACGAGGGGAGTGTGGGCTCGGCTTCGACTGGGGACTGCTCCACATCAAACAGAGCTACAGATGTATGCGCTGTGTTCTGTGCTTTCTCAGACTCTTGTTTTGACTCGAGTGTGACCATTCCCATCCACTCTCCTCCCTCTCCCTCCTCTGTTCATGTCTGGGGAGAATATCAAAGTGTTGACGGAAGAGAAATAATTCAGATCGAGTTGAATGATAATAAAGGACGAGAAATGCTGGGAGGAACGTTTTAGAGGAGACACGGGAAGACACAGCGTTGCTGTAATTTACTAGTCTTTATTTTCATCTGGAAACTAATTTTCTTTATTAAGTGAGTATGGTAATCATTTTGTCTGTAAAAAAATGCCCATCACAGCTTCACAGAGCCTGAGGAGAGATCTTGAAATCACTTTTTTTTTTTGGCTGAGCAACAATCACAATCTCAAAGCTATTCATTTTACACCAAAAATCAACCGAGAAAACCAACAAATTGTCACGTTTGAGAAGCAGCAACCAGCGAATGTTTGGCTTTGAGGTGAGAGAGGAAGTCAAAAATGTCAGACTCTCCTGTACCCTGACAAAGCTTCGGAGTCTGAATAGGGCTTTCAGAAAAAAAACAACTGTTGTGGTTGCAAGACGCGGATGCCAGGAGGTGGTTATGTTCGCCTTGGCGGCACCACGATAAGCAACCACCACCTTCTGCCAGCTTGCCAGAGGCCTGGTAAGATGAAGAAGGAGGCCCTCCAAGCCTGGATTGGGAAAGGGCACACTTGACTAAACAGAGGCAGAGGGGCTGCAGCTGCTGTATCTGCAGCTATGTGGTTGCATAATGTGGAATAAAACTCCCAGGCTTCAGGAAATTTCCAATTCTCCCTTTTGAAATCTCAAGCGTGTCATACAATTTGAACAAGTTTGGGTTAGTTATTTTCTAATCAAGTCTTCATTTCCACTTATTAACAGATTTCTGGAGAGTTAAGAGGCTAAAGATATGCTTGTCAGGATCTATCCTCTTGAGTGATACGGTGTGTGTGTCTGTGTATGTGTGTGTGCAGGCGTCTGTGACCGTACATGTGCATGTGTGTACTCAGGCATAGTGTATAATCCCTCAATAAATGTTTGTGTAACTGACTGACGTCTCCCTCCAGTGCTCCAATAATAGCCTCTGCTTGTTTCTCCCCTCGTGTGACCCCTCGCCTGCCTCTCTCTGTTCAGATGCCGTTGGCTTAGTTGGTGCCCTGGTGATTTACATGGGGAAATTGCAAGCGAAGACACGTGGCCACAACTTAAGTGTCAACCATCCGTATAGGATACAAAGTAGTATTGTGTTGGTTATTTTTGCTCGTGCATTAGTGGAGCATTTTATCTGTCCTGATGTAATGCTCTGATTCTGACATGCACAAATGAATATCCTGCCATTGGGAGGAGAGAGTTCAGTAAATCCACCAAAGGTGCACAAATTGCATATTCACCTTGTCTTGCCAAAGCTTCTGAGTTGCCATATAAGTGTGATTCTTTTACATCAGGAGGAAATGAGGATGTTCTGCCTCGTTCCCACAGCCACAGTCTCACTTCCTCAGCTGCTGCATTTCTTAGGAACTGCCAAAGACTTACCTCCACCTTACTCCTACATCCACACACTCATCTGTTCCTTTTCCCACAATTCTCCCCCTCACAGAATCTAATCCAGCCCATTCCCACCTGCCCCCGTTGCTGTGTTTTGACCTGATGGCTGTAGCCGACCTCCTCACTGATCCGGCCTTCTTGGGATTTGTTCAGACTGTCATGCTGTTGGCAGCCTGTAAGCTTGTTTCTGACCACTGCCTTGGGTAAATGTCCCTTCATCCTACCTATATGCTTTGTGTGTGTGTGTGTGTGTGTTCGCCTCCCCTCTCTTTCCTGGATTCACTAAACGTGACAAATTGTATACTTGACAGTTAAGTCGTCAGTAACACATTTATGCTGTCGTTTATTCTGGCACCTCTGGGGGTAAACACTGACTCAGTTACATTGATGTGTGTGCTTGCAGCACGGGGCTAATTTTTCCGCTGTGCATTTGCACGCTCCCTGGAAGCTTATTCACCCGAAGATCCTTGACCTCAGTCGCTTGAATTCTGCTGATGCTTTCTCTGACTCAGACAGAGAGAGAGACTAGAGGCAAATTGAATTGTAAACATGTTCAAAGTCCCGTCTTCCAACAATTGCCCGCTTTAATTCTATAAGCCACTCCACCTCGTACCCAGAATTTTACAGGTTTGATGTCTAGCCTCTTCACCAAAAACAAAGCTCTCTCTTCTCTTCTGTCTTAAATCCCTAATGCCCCCTGTATGCAGGAAGAACACAAACAAAGCTAAATATGCATAGGAGCTACTGCTGAATGTTGAACCGCAATTCGCTGTGCTTATGTAAAGTTTGAATTACAATCAGAAAGTTTGGAGGTGAAATATAAATGGATTGAAATGAGAACACTCTGGATTACTAAATAAGAATATTCATGTAACTTTTTTTTCTCCTGTCTCTAGCCTGCAGCCTCTCCAGTTTTGGTCGGGCTCCCACAGCTTTTTCAGATCTGTCAAAGGTTAAGGGATTCATTTATTATTGTGATTATACAACACAGGACTGTATAATGAAATGTAAGTTGTAGTCCATGCATGTTACACACGTGAAAACAACAACAACAAAAAAAACCTTTAGTGGAGAGCAGATGAGAAACTGAGGAGTTTCACAGCCTGAGGAAAGTGGAGTCAGGTGGTTATGGCAGTGGATACTTATGTACTGTTTGCCAGGCGGCAGCAGGGTGGACAGGCTGTTTCTGGGTTGGGTGTTGTGTTTTAATATCCTTTTGGCTCTGCGCTGGCTCCTCACCTCACTGACATCACTGGGGCTCAGTGGATGGGTACCCATGATGCTCTGGGCAGTTTTAATCACACATTGCAGAGCTATCCTGAGTTTTTTTTTGTTTTTTTTTACACGGAAATCAAAATCTTTCACAAAGTCCTGGATACATGACAGTCATGATCCAGTCAGCAGAGTGGACATGGCCTCTTCTCTCTCCTTAAACAATGTCATTCAAGACTTGGAGAGAAGGACGCACAAATTCAACCCAGGATAAAGGATCATCAACCACACAGGGTTAACAGTGTTTTAACAGCTGGTGACAGTTTGAAATCTGACAACATCTGACTATTCTTTGTGAGGAGAGAATTTGTTTTTAAGTTTGAAATCCAGGCTCCTGTCACCTTTTTTTCATTCACCTGTGATGCCGGCTCACCGGTGAATTGCTTTTCAGATGCTGGGTGCATCAACAGAGTCGTTTTTAATCTCTGTCGCTGTCTGGAGAATTTGCATGTGCAGGTTTATTTCATGTCATTCAGTCTCACAGAGACCGCTGGGTAAAAAAAAGATGATGAGCACCATTTTGCTGAGATAAATCCTGTATGGTTATGTATATGATTTACATATAAACATAAGCATGTGCACTTCAGTGTCTATGTATATGGTATTAAAACAGGGAAAAGTATTAACCACCTCACTGTTGAGTTTGATTTTCCCTTGTTTTGGTTTTGTTTTGCCTTCAGGCACTTGTTCAATACCTAAATCCCTAAAACACAAGACACATACAGAAAACAAAATTAGCATGGTGATCAAGAGCATAAATTAATGCACAGCTAAGTTAAAGCTTCTCTGAACTGTAAACTAAAATAGGACGATGGCATTGTTATGGATTATGGAGCGGTCAGGAGCCCATGAGTCGCCATCCGCATTGTTTACTTGGTGTATTAATTTAATAGAGTAAGGTACATTACGTAATTAGCATCTTGTACACATTTTATTCGGCTCTTATCCTGGTAAACAGCTCCAGGCCATTTGGCACGGGCAGTAGTAAGGCTCTTTCTGTTAAGTGAGATAGACTGTCCAAGTTAGTCCTCAGTTATTGATTCTTCCAGTAGTTTAAAACTAAAGTTTAAGCTCTCATAAATAAAACACATCAGCAGCGCCTAATATTTGTATTCCCATGTTTGCCTCCTTAGGTTTTTGTCCCGTTCCAAAGGCCTCTGCGGCTAATATTTTTTTAAATGGTATTATTCTTCAAACTTTCCTCTAGAGTGTCAAAAAAATGGCTCCAGTATTCTCCTTTACATAGCAAAAGTAAGAGGGTTTTTTTTACAATTCTGCCCTCTATAAGAAGTGCATGTTTGGATGAATAGAATACAAATGAGCATTATTCTGCTTTATCTTCACTTACCCACCTCACTGCCCTTACCATTTATCAAGAGGACATGTGTGGTGAAGAATGACAAACGCGGGAGCCACATCTGCACAGGACGTGGGAGGCGTGCACGCCGCGGCAAATACGTGGGGAATACTCTGAGACACTTCGGCGAGGTTATTCTCCGTGCCCTCGCACCTTCGGCCGCATTGTTTCAAGAGGATTTGGTGAAATGCAGCCTGCTCTGCCCCCCTTTTTCCCTGAAATTAATACCCTTTGTCCATTTTCTGTTTCTGTTCGCCTTTGCCTGTGTCATTTTGCTACAGGCGAAATGAATAAAAGATGGGAGACAGGTGGAGGCACAAGCAGAAATGATTAAACAGGCAGGTGATAATGGTGTAGGAAAAAGGCATGATGTGAGAGGAGAACAGATACGATCAACAAGATCACCTGGGGAGCTCGAGCAAGAGATTTAGTTGTTTTTCTGCTTCTTATGGGAAATATTGCATCATGTTCAAGGAGAGGAAAACTTAATTTATATTCCTGTTGTTTACATGTATTAACTGCAGCTAGACTGGGCAGATACATCTTCCAATATTAGTTTGCTGGAGAGAATATGTGAAACTATAAGTAGCAAGGAACTGTACAGAAATGCCAAAGATATATTAGAGGTCATTTTGTAACTGTGTTTGTATGTTTGAGTAAAGGCAGAGCATGATAGCTGGGTGCTTCTCTGGGTAGCTGTTGGTTGGTCCAACTGTGCTCCAGACTGAAATTTCCATAATTTAGTGCAATCTCAAGGTCAGAATTCAAATGACAATTATGACTAAATACCTGAAAAGTGTCAGCCTCAGACGTGTTTAGTGCCAGTTTGCAAATGTCAGCATGCGAATGCTCAAAACCGAGATAGGGAAAATAGTGAATTTCATACCAGCTTAATATCAGCAAATTAGAATTTTCCTTGCTGCTGTGAGCGCGTTAGCATGACGAGGATAGTATCAGGCTCAAAGCAAAGCTGTGTGTGAAGCACAGCCTCATTGAGCTGCCAGCATGGCTGTAAACTAGTCAGGTACATATCGAAGTTACCCTTTAAAACAACACATTCAGTGTGTGTTTGTTTATTTTATGTTATTGTGTAGAAATCAACATCTTATTATTTTTTAAACAGAATTTAAATTGAAACATAAATGTCGTTATGAGTCTCAAAACATATGTAGATTGTACGATCAGTGTACATTGTATATTATAGATGGTACCCAGGTCGGTCCTCCTTAATAGGTTTATGGAGAGCGAGATAATTAACAGAATATATGAAAGAAGCAAAACCATAGCTCTGCCCAACAAACTTTCTCTAATACCTCAGTTGCCTTGTGAAATCCCAAGGCCTCTAATTATAATGGAAATCAAAAAATTTGATAGGGGAAAATGACTTTTCTGTTGAAGTGCTCACAGCTGACACACACAAACACACATAGCACAACCTGCGATCAGTAGTCCTGCAGTGATTGGACATCATTTCATCATCATTAGAAGAGGTCTGAAGCCACAAAGGTGGTGGAGCTGGATATGGATTAGAATTAAAAGTTAATCCTCGCCAAGAGGTGAAATGGTAGATGGAAGCCAAAATCGGCTCCTCATCCCTCTCAGGTCATCAGAGCATCACTTTGGGTGTTCCTTTGTGCCAAGGTCAACCGTGACAAGAGACACGGCCGCCTCGGCAGCCTGCACTGAGACTGAACTGATCCAGCATGTTTAACATTCCACAGAAAGCTCAGGGAGTGATTTGGAGCCTGAAGAAAACGAAAGGCTGATGGGGTTTCAGAGGGAGGCAAACTCAGTTTCAATCAGTATCACATAACGAAAGTAAACAATTGCAATTACTGTAATTAGCGTTGGTTAAACTTCAGCTTTGCTAGACTCGCTGGCTGAAAATAGAACTGTTTTGCGTCAGAGGAGATAAAACTCTTCACACAAGACTGCCATCTAGAGTTCAAATCCTCCATCCACCGAGGCTTTATCTGAAAATCGTCTCTGTTCCTGTTTGGTCTGATTAAAATTTCTCTTTATTCCTGTGAACTATTGGCCAGTCTCAAATGAAAACACATTCATTTTAAGACTTGTGCTCGGTGACTTTCCTACAAATAGGAAAAGTGACCTCTGTGTATTTCAGACTTTCATCCGCCTCCATTTCCAATCTTTTTTACTCGCTTTTCAGTGCTGTCACGGCTGTGATCAGCGATGCTTCCGGGAGTCGATGAGGTTCATCTGCTGTGAACCCACCTCGTCAATGTCATTCCTGAACACCACAGGAGCCTTGAGCCACAGTTCATGGCTTACTGTAATCATCTGACGGTGCTTAAAGCCGGCGGTTTCTCCCAGAGTAACAGCAACCAAAAAAAAACCTTTGTGACTGAGCATACACAGATAGGAGGCTATCCATTTTGTTAGACATGCAGCGGCACCTGTTTGAGGTTATCAGTTACCCAGATGAGCAGAGTGCTTCATAATCAATTAGTTCCTTTTAATAATGAGATTTATGGCCGGGATGTCCTCTGAGGTTTCATCAGCTGGAAGTCTCCAGAGTGTGTTAGTCTGTCACACTGTGATTTAGAGCTCAAATCTGCCCATGTCTAATTGATTTGTGAATGATCTTTTTCTGCAAGAAGGAGCTTAAGAATTGCTGTTGCTTTGCCAGCTTTCCTGTAATCCTCACAATCTCCCCATGTTAAGATTGACAACCCTCTGAACCTTTGGCTCTCTGTAATATGTTTTTCAGTATACCACTGAGAGGTGTACCACAAAAAAAATGTGGATCCTTTATTTCTCATTCTCTATTGGCTCATCCCCACGTCCACAGCTATTCATTCCACTTAGTTTATGGGCCCTCTTCACAGACCACTGTATACTCAGGTCCCCTTTATCCCTTCAGTCCCAAGCCCCTGTCCACTGTATTTATACTTTTTAAGTCTTGAACGTAAAGATGGATGGATGGATGGATGGATGGATGGATGGATGGATGGATAATAGATAGATAGATAGATAGATAGATAGATAGATAGATAGATAGATAGATAGATAGATAGATAGATAGATAGAT
>JBAJHX010000035.1:7669157-7683987 GCA_037176925.1 Amniataba percoides
GTGTGTGTGTGTGTGTGTGTGTGTGTGTGTGTGTGTGTGTGTGTGTGTGTGTGTGTGTGTGTGTGTGTGTGGAAAGCGAGCGAGAGAGAGAGAGAGAGACTCAACAGGACAACCTTAAATCTTCTTATTTAAAACAAAAACAATACAAATCCTTACAGGGGGTTGAATCGTGGTTTATTTCCTTACTTATTTACATTCCTACTTTGACGTCTGCATGTATGATCCAATATTAAACTTGAATCCAGGTGATAATCGTACCATGCCTGTGTGTTTTCATTCACATCTGCTTTGACAAGACAATACAGCGGGGGTAGCCTGGCATATTACAGCTGGACTATGCCCTGCTGGCGCTTCACCGGAGATCCATCATCAGTGATGTAGCAAAATTGCTTTGCAACTGCCTGCCTGCCAACTCCTGGGTGTACCAGTCCACGAAATCACTGCTAAGCACTGCTGAGCCTGCCAGCAAGCATGCATTATTGATTTACATTGAAAACGGTTAACAAGAAAGTGCGGGGGCCGGTGCTGATCCACCGGTAGATCATGGCATCAAAACTGCCAGCTTCCAGGGTCACATTCCCTCTGGGACCACTGGCTATTGTTAATCCTGCTATTTGGTTTTCTTCTTTTATTTTTGACTTCCCATATTTTGTAATATATAAAAACTTAAGAGGTCTACTCTAAAAGAGACTATAATATACATGTAATCAATATTTTCAAAATGAAGCATCTGTAACTGAAGTGTGAATAGTGCAGTATAAAACTGCTGTAATCATGCATGATATATAATTACACACATGAACAAATTTTAATCTGTTCCAAAGAATTTATCAATTGTAATTAATTAATCATCTATAGATAAAACTTGAGAACATCAATATTATATCATCAAACATTTGTTCACTGTCTTGAAGGAAGAGTTATAGTTATATATGATATAGATGTTTCCTTATGTTCACATGCAACTATATTACAGTGTGTCATAATGTGTAATGCTGTAATGTAATGTTATTCTCAAATTTGTTGCCAAAAATTGCAAAAGAATCTATTTTACTAGTGAAGACAAGCAAAAAAACTAAAATGTGTTTTACATGGTTTTAAGGTGTTATATTTTGAAAATCAAAATCATGCTTCAGATAACAAATTGAGGAAGTGCAAAGGTCCTGGTGAGTTAATGATTATTCCCTGGGAGGAAAAAAAGCTTTTGAATTTAGCCTCAGTCCTCTTGCCGTGAACTTCATCTGCCTTTTCAGCGAGTCACAGTCTCTGTTCTCCCAGACGCTAGGCACCACTCTGCTGACTGAGCTAATTCAGAGTGACACGAGCAGGGATTGTCTCTGCGAACGAGTCCCCCCCAACCCATGCAATACAACGGCATGTTACAACATCTTAAGCTCCATCCCTGCTATCCCACTGAGGCATATTGTCTTGAATGTAGAGGCCGGGACAATAACGCTGGCAGAGAGAGAGAGAGAGTTGGCTGGTACATCTGTTTTAGCTTTAGTATGGGCTGGACAGACTGCTAATTAGTAATTAGCAGCTCATTATTGCCTGGACAGGACACTTGCCAAAAACAACAGAATTACCTATGCGAGGCACTGTAGGTGTTGCCCGTCAGGGACTGTAGTAGAATGCGTACAGTGGCCAACTATGCGAAACCCACTCCCATGTTTATGTGCTTTGTTCCTCCTTCACCTTTTTTCATTGGGGGTGGAAGAACCTTGTAATATGTGTTGTGTTATACAACATCAGCATCACTTTGCTGACTCAGAAACCAAAGAATAAGCTACCTCCTAATGTGCTGCCAGTGGATACTGCAATCCACTTTTATCTGTTGAAATTGCACAAAATATTGTAATATTGGTTATTTATTATTAAAGCTCTTAAAAAAAACATGAGTCTAACTAAATTCAATTATGCTGTAGTGCTGATTCAGGTTTCAATTATCATACTTAAAGGCCAAAGAGAAAAGAGAAATACCATCTTCAGATTGTAATGTTGAAGCTACCTCTAGTGGCAGGAAGAAAGACGTGCATCAAATAATAAAAGGAAATAAAAATTTCATTCATATGAAAAATATATTAAATCCAAGAGATACCAGAGCAGTTACACTGCTTCTGAAGACAAATGTGTTTCCAGGTCTCTCCTTAATAAATAATACACGTATAAAAGTGTAGTCTGAAGGGCAGCACACAGGAGCAGCGAGTGCAAGGTTGTTTTTAATGTTGAATTCTTGTGTTTAAGCCCCTGTGAAAAGACTTGCACCTTGGCAAGTCTTCGCACTGCTGAAGTGCCCAAAAGACATTTCTCACTTTCAAGTGGTGCATTGTGTATAAAAATTAAAGGTCAGAATTTACATATTTTGTATAGTATATGTGAAGTACATGCATTGCTACAGCCAAACTGGTGTTGTAAAACTGGGGATGTAAATAATGTAGATATAATCATTTCAAACTTTAATTGTATAATGTTGTAAAACATTATAATATGTTCCCAGTAATGTTTAGCTGTTTACTGATGGTTCAACCCTGAACCAATCTTATATTTTTACGGACGAGGTGGTAAAAAAACAAAGCACTGACTTTGAGCAGGTGTTCGGCTGTAAGCTTATTTAATGTCGGCAAACATCCTGCCACACCTTGATAACTGTAAAGACCGATCTGCCTTCAGGGTGGATCTGAGATATGAATTTGCAGCGTTCATTAAGTCAGAAACTTTGCACAATATATTCAAAATAACAAGCTACCGAACAAAGTAAAATGTCTCCAACTTTGCTTGTGGCCCCTGGTAAAAAGGATAGAGGATGGTGTTGCACTGCGCACCATGAAACCAAGAAGCACTTTAGTACCCACAAGCACTTGCTGCATTATTTATGAAAACCAGCCCTTCTGATTGGAGACAGAAGCTTTTCGCTGTGTGTTTGTGTCACTCATGTCAAAAGGCCACGCTGCAGGTCTCTGAAGGATCTGTTGTTTATTTCTCTGCAGAAATCGTTGTGTGATAAATGATGCAGACACAGCGACCCCTCCACATCTCCCAAACACAGGCCCATTTCACCTTTGTGAAGAGACGTAGGAAGACTCATGCAGTGCATAGAAACAGTGTGGTAAGTTGGTCAAATACTCTCATAGACAGGTCCATGCACAGCACAAAGAGTTTTGGTTTTGGTTGATCTCTTACTATAATATTCCAATTATTCAAAATGCTAGATATGTAGTCAATGATTTATAGGCCAAGCATTAACAATAGCCACTATTATTATCAATGCTTGCTCAGTTGCACACCTGAATAAGTTCACTTTAATGGCCACAGCTGTGATAAAAACTTCTGTCAGATGTGCAGTGATGCAGAAAGTGTATAGATAGTTTTAGTGAGTCAGCATATAGAGAACAAAGCTGCTCGCCTTCATTTGTACCATTCATAATGGTGTTTCTTAATGCAGGTAAGCTTTTAGTGCAATGTAATGACTTCGAATTGGGTTTGGAAAATGTCCAACTCCATAAGCAATGTATTGTGTGTGTGTGTGTGTGTGTGCATAAATAGATTAAAAAAACACGGTGTATGTAAGGCTAAACACAGAGTAGAGTATAGCTCCATGCATCATGGTAATTTAAGGTAGGACAGTATCTCCACATGTTTCATATAAATACCCACAACAAGCTCCCACAAACTATAAGCACATCATTTGTAACATTATGTAGACGTTGATGGTGCTATTAAGCTGCACCTGTGCAGACTGCGCAATACAGCAGGTCTGAAGGTGGCAGTTAAACTACAGGCAGCAGCAGAGTCATAAGGACTGCTGCCTTGGATGTTTAGCAGTATATAAAGGGAACAAATAGGGGCTGGCAGAGATCCTGCTGCAGGGTTTGGCACTGAGGAGAGGTGATCATTGTTTGAAATTAACAGACACTGAGGAGGTGAACCTAAGCCGAATGTACATTAAAAAAATCACAAAGACAATGGACCTTTGTTAAAAAGCATCAAAAAGACACCTACTGAGGTTGCTCATTTAGTTTCTAAAATATATCTATAAAGACCTATTTGTGGGGGACAACACCAAGAGAAAACCTGCAACGGACCAAAGTTAGAAAACTAAAAGACAAGAGTTTCATCTCTTCCTGTGTAGCCTAAAACTCATCCCAAAGCCTGCTATTTTGATAAATGAACCCCCAAACACAGACCCTTTCTCCGCATTTTGATCTCTTCTCTCTATCAGCTTTTAAGTTTCTTTTTTACACACAATAATAGGCTGTCAAAAGTCAAAGAAAAAAGATACCAAGATGCAAATACAACAGGTGGATGCTGTTGTTTTGCACACTGTCACTGATGTTTTAACTTAAGTGACACTGTTCTGTTTTGAGTCTGATTTGTTTGAAGGGGTTTGTATTTAGGATATTTATATCATATAAATAATAGGTTCAATACACCTATGTAATACTGATATTTTGACTTTATTTAAAGTTTTTACACCAAGCATAATGTAAAAAAAATTGCATTTTGGAAATTATTATGTAACTTGAATGTGGCAGCATTTAAAAAAAAAGTAAGAAGGGGTACAGTATGAAACAGCAGTTGGAAATGAAAAATCTGAAAGAAAATCAAATGATCTGCCTCACTGAAGAGAAATGGTTCATGCATTAAAGCAGAAGAGGGACACTTGTTTTAAAAAATATGTTTTTAGTCATATTTGCTTAATCTGTCCTGACAGCAGTGCATGAGACGTAAATAATGTGACATAAAGGCTCCTCTGGCTCCACCTGCTGCATCTGAGGTCGCTCTAACTTTCAAAATAATAGCACTTCCTCCCAATCTCTCTCACTGTCGCTTTAAAGTTGCCTCCCAACAATAACGGCAGCTTTCGCTTTGAGCGCCCTTGGTCTGACGCTGAGCGGCACGGTGACACCAAATGGTAGGTGGGTGGGTGGTCGGGTGGGTGGGGGTGTAGTTTCTTTGTTCTGACGGAGGCGCGCCTGCGTGCGTGGCCGCGCTCTTTGTGCCGCAGGTGCGCTTGGGCCACGCCCACAGGTGAGCGGCGCAGGTCAGAGCTCATCACACGAGCGGAAACACGGAGGACGTCTCACTCCGCGGGGAGCGTGGCAGCTGTGAGGGTTTATCCACAACAGAGTTCATTATAAAGAGCTGCCTCACACGTCCAGCTGGTGGGGCGAGTATACGAGTTTTTACTTATTTATTTATTTTTATTTCTGAGTAGTACCGTTTAAAGCGAGCAGGTGCTGACAGCATTAAAAGTGTTTATGTAGAGCTACAGGTGGCCATTTCTCCTAATGAATTCCCTCCTTTTTTTCTTTTTTGTCTTCCAGCAGCAGCCGGGTGATATTTCAGAGCGAGCACAGAGAGCAGCCAACATGGAGGACTTTTTCAAAACGGTACACTTCACACACAGGATGTTCACGACGTTTCACACACTCAGCGGCAGCCCAAAGTGAGTGTTTGTATGTTTGTGTGTGTGTGTGTGTGTGTGTGTGTGTGTGTGTGTGTGAGAGAGCAGGTGGGGGAGGTGAGAGGCCTCATTGAGAAGCTCAGCTGTCAGGTGGAGGAGGTGCAGAGGAGACACGGCGCCATCCTCTCTGCTCCACACCCAGACAAGAGTGAGTACAGCACAGCACACCGGCCTCACTCTGTGTCTGCGTGGAGCTGTTATCCTGACCTAAACACGGTTTTAGACGACAACAAGTGTGCTGATAATCTGCCTCCTCCTTCGGAGCACGCGGTGTTGTGAAGACAAACAGAGCAAGAGAAACAAAGAGGAACAGCGGCCTTTGACAAACACGCCCTTGTCTGTTTACAGGGGAGAGGGGAAGCCCAGAAAAAGATGGAGTAGATGTTTTACAGGGCCATACTGTGTTTAGGGTTTTTAGGACTGAGATTAGACACAGATATGGCTGCAAATGCTCGCATACGTTCCTGCACAATAACAATAACAATGTTACAGGACCAAGCCCTGCAAACTGGAAATAAAACCGTATCCAACATCTGGCTGCCGAGAAGATTTTTAGCAAAGCTGCCGTCAAACTTCTTTGACAGTACCTGTTGGAATTACTGCATGACATTATTCTGTCTCTGAAGTGAACGTGATGTGTTGTTGTCAGAAAACAAAGAAGAGCTGGAGCTGCTGAACAGTGAGACCAAAAAGAACGCCAACTTGGTCCGAGCCAAGTTAAAATGTGAGTGGATGCTTTTTTTCTTCTTTTTTTTTTAAACCTTGCAACAATAGACTTTTGCATCATAGATATTACTGATTTGCTTCATACTGTATATGTCTACTAGTGCAGGTGCAAATGTTTTTACATGTGCAAAGGTCCTATTGATACGTAGTGTACTATTATTGTATGAGGCGATAAGAAAGAACTGTGCAGCATGTCACACTTCCTCAAATAGTCGGACAGCATAGTTCATATCGCCTGATTTGACTTACAAATAGGAAGAAAGGCTGCTGAACTCCACTCTATTGGTCATCATCATCATTAGTAACGCCGTTCCAGATTAACAAAACCTGGACGGAAGACACAGAAATAACAGAAACATCTCCATAATGGAGCCATTGTGATTTCTGAAACTGTTGTGAACAGTGTTTTGAGTTTTAATTGAAGTTTTTTAATGGATTCTGTGCTTGTTTTTATATAATCTGTTTTATGTGTTCTTCCAGCAATGCAGAAGGACTTTTCTGTGGATGACAACAGTAAAAGTGCTTCAGTAATCCAGCGTATTCAGAAGAACCAGGTCTCACAGTACATTAATTTCCTGTAATATAATGGGTGCATAAAGACGGTCAGACTTTATTACATACTTTGGGAGAAAATAACGTGGAAAATTCAGTGCGATATTTTACTCTTTATGCACCTGAAAAAATCAGCACTGCCAATGGCCTGTGTATAAGATTGATATTTAAATTAATTCTGTTTTATTTCTGGTTCGATAATCTGATTTAAAATTTGCTTTGGCTACCTTTTCCCAGCACTCGCACCTGACTCGTTGGTTCGCAGAAGTCATGAGGGGCCACCATAAGGCACAAATCTCCTTCAGAGAGAAATGCAAAGCACAAATTCAGAGACAGCTGGAGATTGGTGAGTTGCCAGAAACAAATGGAACCAAACCATAAACACGTGTTGCTCCTCCCTCTCCGCTCAGTGTAAACAGACTTCGTCTCATACACCAGGATCTTATCATGCCAGCACAGATATTGGATTTAGGGAGGAGGGAGCCCCTGCCAACTCTTTACTGGCAAGAAAACGTGGATGTGAACACCTGTTTCTATACTAATAGCTCTTTAGACAGTGTCAGGTGGTTATATTATTTCATCTTCTCATTTCTAAGAGTAAGAAGCTCAGCATAAAAATGTAATTATCTGTCTTAAAGTATGTTTTCCCTTCAGATTACAGACAGAGGTTGTGGTTTAACTCTACAGTATATGTAACTGACTTTGGTTAGAGGAGATGGTGCAGCAGTAGAGAAACAGAGGTGTAATTACTCCACCCTGTGGTGAACATCCAGAACACACATTGTTTAATAATATCATGTTTGTAATATGACAGACTCTTGTACTACTCTGCACAATCACATGAAGACTTTGTTAGTTCAGCAGGTTTTTCTCTGTTTCAGTGGATAAAGTGACAACAGATGAAGAGTTGGAGGAGATGCTGCACCGTGACAATCTTTCCATCTTCATTTCTGATGTCAGTTTCAGTTCTGCACAACAAACAGCTGTATAATAGTTTGTAAAAACCTGTTGTAGTTTTCTTTGTTTGCAGTTGTTTTTAGGCAGTTTAATTGAAAAAAGAAAAAAAATGGTTCCTTTCACAGATCAACTCTGACGCCCGGATTTCAAGCCAGGCCCTGAGTGAGATCGAATCTCGCCATCAAGACATCATCTGTCTCGAGTCCAGCATCAAAGAGCTGCATGAGATATTTGCTGACACTGCAATGCTGTTGGAGATTCAGGTAAGATGGCCTCCTCATTTGGAAATGTTTAATGACAATGAAAGAACTAGATTGATGTCATGAGAGCCAATCATGTTGTTGATTGTGTTCTTCTTGTTTTACTGTCAGGGGGAGTTGATCAACAACATAGAAAAAAATGTGACAAGTGCTGCAGAGTATGTAGACGCGTCCAAAGCAGAAACCTGTAAAGCAGTCACGTACAAGAAAAATCCATACAAGGTAGCATCTCTCCCGAGTTTCTTCAAACCCTTCAAGAGGAAAACCACTGCGAAAACTGCTACGGATCAAAACAACTCAGACTTAAACCAAGACTGAGCCCCTGAATCTTTGAACACTGACTTCACCAAACATCCTCATAAACATCAAAGCCCGAACTGGATGGGAAAACACTTTTCATCTGATTTGTGGTACAGTGCCTGTCTGCCCCTTCAAACGCCTTCTTTCCAAAGGTTAATGAGGGAGCTGTTATTTTTAACTTGGTGTTAACTTTGTACGTGAATTGCTATGATAACAACCTGTCAAATGAAAGTGACAGGATGAAGTAGGCAAGACTTGGAAGTCTTATGTTTTATGAGGCCACCGGTAGACTGTCAAAGAAAATCACAACTTCATGACTTACTTGTCAATGTTAACGAACTGCCAATCCTGAGACTTTAGATGTCAGACATGGCAGAATTGCTTTTCTCCCATTATAATAATTAAAACAGTTATTTAACCTACCAATACAAGTGACATTTTTACATGCTAAATGATTTGTGGTTTGATTTGTTCATTAATTCACTTTCATTTTGTTGTTGTTCCCCTATGTGGCCAGTAGGTGGCATAAAAACATTAGATGCAACTCTGAACCAAAAGGATCATTAATGGTCCTGTCTGCAGTCTTGATGAACACATTTGTTTCTGTTTGATATTGTGTGTTTTGCTAAAATATTATAATGTGATATTATGCTGTCTAATAGTAAGAACTGTGTGTAATGTCTTTAGTTTATGCTCAGACCACACCAATGCTAAAAAACCTGCACATCATTTGCACAATGATGCTGTATTGTAAGAAAGAAAAAGAATGAAGAGCGATTGTAACTGTGAGCATGTGGAGCACACTGACATTAGCATTTACCTCAATGCACTGCTGTGCCTCTGTAAAGTTTCACAGAGCTGTGTCTTGGTATTATGTGTCTCACTTTGTGCCTAAAAGTTGTGGGTCCAAATCACATAATTATATAAATGCCTACAAGAAAAATATATACTTGCAAAGTATATGCAAAGAGTTTAAATGTTTTAAGCTTGTCATTTTCAAGAAGAAAATCTCCCCCAAAGTGAGCATTGCAGGCCTGCCACACAAAAGTCCTCAAGCATGAGAAATGCAGCTGTTAGTGTTGGTCTTTCCTTTAACTTGGGTGACAAATTAAAGGAAAGACCAACATCAAGTGCCTAAGTTGGAGAACATGGTTACGTTGGAGAACTTGAGTCAGCGTTCTTCAGCGTTTATATGGTGGTGGTAGAGAGTGACGTATAACATCAGTCCAGAACCTCAGATGGAGTTCAAAATGGTGAGTGCAAAGGTCATAGAACATAATTTACATAATTTTCATACTCATATCATTCAGTCACCTTTTGTGTCCTGAAAGATCCTTACAGGACAGAAATTATGGAATGAAGGTAATCACTTAGCAATGCCAAGAAAATGCCACTTATTAAAGCATCTTTTATACAGGGCTTTCCTTTTATTTGTCACCTGGCTGTAGTTTCCAAAAGGGCATGAATCAGCCAAGACCCCTTTATTTGTAACTTCTTGAAATTATTTTTTGCCTGTGTGCTTCTCAGTGTGATCCGCCCGTAGAGGAGGACAGGCCGAAACTCTCAGACAAGCTCTTCCCTGCATCATGGGGCCGCTGCCAGACTGAACCCATTGACTTGTCTCTCCGACTCTGATTCTCTCTGTCTGTCTCTCTCTCTCTCCCCTCCTCCTGCCCCTCCTCTCTACCCCCTGGATAAGATTTCACAGCACCTTTTGCACTTTGCTGAAACCACCGATTTCCAAATGAGAAACAGAAGAAGAATAGCCTTAGATAAGGATGGCAAAGTAATTTGAACAATCACAAAGGGGAAAGAGACGCGACAAGATAAGGAGAAAAATTAAACAGACACAGGCCTACATAAAAACATGGTTTCTTTATTGGTTGTGCCAGGGTGGTGAGGCTCTCAGCATGCAGGGCTTGTCCACAGTTTAAAAGGGCTGAGTGGTGTGTGGCTGCGTAAAATGTGGGGCCCTGCTGTCTGCTTCGATTGACAGGCCATCCCTCTGTCTGTCATTTATACAGACGGGGCTAATATGCTGAAAATGGCCCGTCTCCAAAAGAACCATTGAACATTTCCCCAGTTGGAATGGACTACAAGGATGGACACCTGGACAGGAGGAAAGGTTGAAGATTGAAGGGGAGAGGGGGATGAACAGTCTCTTTCTCGCAGGAGAAGATTTACTTCTTGGCTTTGCCCTGGGCGGCCACGGCCTCCATGGCCTTCTTCACGGTTTCTTCATCACCGAGGAAGGACATGGGCTTAACGGGCTTCAGGTTTGCATCCAGCTCGTACACGATTGGGATTCCTGTGGGCAGGTTCAGCTCCATGATGGCTGCATCAGACATACCTGGGAAAGGCAGACAGGCAGATCAGCAGACCGAACAGAGGGGATGTAATTGATACAATAAAAGGCTGTCTGAGGCGCAGCTGGGCAGACAGGAAGGACAGCGATCTCGCATCATGAAATTAGCCAGCAGAGTGGGTTTTCTTTAAATCCGATTGCATTTTAATTCATTCTAATTTCAGTAATCTGTAACTTATATTCAAAGAAACTTGATCTACTCATCTCTCTCATCCTTTGCCCTGACGCCTACCATTCCTATCTGACATTTACTTTTGCCCTTGACACTCTTGGGCTGTATAACTCTCTTATCCATGTCTGGCCGCTCCTTGAAAAAGTCCAACCTTTCTACATAAAGGTCGTGACTGTAACGGGAACCAAGCTCATGACCCTCTCCCCTGTCCCCGAGCTCTGGTGTGAGAGTCCCTGTGTGCTATTTTTATACACTGTAATCCACAACTGTCTGTCTGTGTGTGTGTGTGTGTGTGTGTGAGAGAGAGAGAGAGAGAGAGAGAGAGAGAGAGAGAGAGACTGTGATTACTCAGGTCTGGCATGCAAATGCAATGAAAGCTATTTTGAAACCCAAGTATTCGATTAAAATGCTGTTTGCTGTTCGTACGGTGTTAGATTTAAAAATGTTTGCTTCTCACTGCAGAACTTTCCTCTTCATCTACCTTTTCTGTTTTTTTCTTGTCCACCTACTCCACAAACTGTAACGCTCACCCTCCAAGTGCTTGACGATGCCACGGAGGCTGTTGCCGTGGGCGGCGATGATAACGTTCTTTCCCGCCTTGATTTCGGGGGCGATGACGTCATTCCAGAAAGGCAGAGCGCGAGCGATGGTGTCCTTCAGTGACTCACATGTGGGGAGCTCACCGGGCTTCAGACCCTTGTAGCGCCGGGACTGGAGGAAGTAAGAATAGCAACTTGTGGTTTACACCCACAACAATAAACTGAGGTTACATAATGACAAGACTGACAAATGTTGGAGCACTTTAAAATGCTTTGTAATACTCTTCTGATTAATTTGAAGTGGCTGTTGCTCTTTAAGGGATGATTAATTAGTCATAAGCCTTTTGTAAATCAGTCGACACCTCTTTCCAGTTTCAGTTGTCTCACCTCGCTGATGATTTTGTGGTAGGGGTGGTCCTTGTCCATGGGTGGTGGGGGGATGTCAAAGGAGCGGCGCCAGATCTTGACCTGCTCCTCGCCGTGCTTTTCAGCTGTCTCGGCCTTGTTGAGACCGGTGAGGCCTCCGTAGTGGCGCTCATTCAGGCGCCAGGTGCGAATCACGGGCAGCCACATCTGGTCTGTGCCTTCCATGATGGTCCACAGGGTCTTGACGGCACGTTTCAGCACGGAGGTGTAGCACACGTCAAACTTGAGGCCTGCTTCCTTGATGGCCAGAGCTCCACGCTTGGCCTCCTCCACACCCTTCTCACTGAGGTCAGCATCGAACCAGCCGCAGAAGCGGTTCTCCTGGTTCCAGGCGCTCTCCCCATGGCGGACAATAACCAAACGATGGACAGCTGCCATGCTTACAGTGTGTCTCCTGAGTTTCAAGCAAACACAGAACCCTCAGCCCTTCTAAGTTGTGCACACACACACACTGCCTGACCAACAGTGAGCCCAAACCAACATACCGCACTCTTTTTATAGCGGCCTGGATGGTGACAGGCCTCCTTGACTTTCCGCCTGTGAGGGGCATTCATGCTGTGATAGACATATAAGTCCAGCCAATAGCTGCAGACCTCGGCTGGGCTGGTGGGACGTGCAGTGGCTCGGAAGGCCAGAGGTCAGATATTAAGCCAAAATAGCAACATGACTTTTAAACTGAGATCTGCGGAACAAAAGTGTAAAGATCAGAGTTGGCGCCCCAGTTTCATCACCGAGAGAGAACCTGCAGCTCATTACGCTGCGAGCAGTTTGCATGTTTAGTAAATATTCCATCTGTTCACAGAGCATTTGTTGTGTGTATAACAAAGACAGTGGGGCTCATACAGGTCGACTCAGCTTCAACACTGTGTTAGGGGGAAACAGTTAGTTAGTTAGTGGGCAAACACAACTGAATTAACAGCTGCACAGCACGCACTCGTATTTCTTTCTCTTTACTACACGTGTAGCTGCTAATGTAAGCAACATAAGTGATATAACTCACTGACTGCAGCAGCTGCAGCTACACCTGCTTTCACTCTTTCTAGGATGAAATAAGTCATTTAATTATCCTTAAGGAAATTGTACTGCTGTGACCAATAATTACTGTTACTAATAGTGAACATTAAGAAAAGGGTAGATATGCAGAAACAGCAACAAAACACATAAAAGGTTTGTATAAAACTTTTTTTACTGAGTTTAAGAAAAAATTATTTATAAAGATCTTGAAATTTATTTTACTCATAATACATCTACCTGGTCCAAAGTGAAAAATGACCATAAAGTCTCTTAAACAGGCAGAGGAAGTCATATCAAATGTTATTTCTGTCCATCACCTCTAGGAGCTGCTCTAGTATCATTTACACTAAGAATTTTTTACAGCGTGCACCATGCAACATGTCACACGGTACCAAGTAAAACAGATGAGGCCTGGCATTTTATCCCAAAGGTGTTCAATTTTAGTGAGATACTTTGAAGATGTAAAGATTATCTGGCCACCAACAGGAAATTACCCTGTCTCAGTATCACTGCAACTTACTTTTATTATACTTACAGTAATTAGTCAAGTAATTCTGAGCCTTCAGTTGAGAGGCGCCTTGGGTTCCACCCAACTGGAAATATCATATCCCACAGAGACAAATAATCGAAGGCAAATATTCCGCAGTATCCTTCATGTAATTTAATGTTGGGAGGGAGAGATGCACTCAAACTTACAGGGAAGGGATAAAAGTGCTGATGAAGCTGCGAAACGAAGCCACAGAGCCAGAGCTGAGCTGTCAGGCAAAGTCAGTGTCGCCTGCCACTGCCAATCAAATTAAGATCCATATATAGACAAAAGAAGAAATAGAATTTGTCCAAAAATATAATAGTAATGGAACTCCAGGCGCGACGCCAGCCTGCATCATGTGCATCATGAAAGGTGGTTATTGTATTGTGCAAAGTAGGAACTAACCAAGGATGATGTTGCAGGGGAAAAAAAACACCAGCTGGGTCATTCAGAATCAGAGATTCACTAAAACAGAGATGAAAAAACACTTTTCGATGCCAAAATAATTAATTAATACCTGGTTCTGCTGTTCTTTGGAGCCTTTTGGCATGTTTGAGCTCACTGTTTTGTAACACATTTACTGTTTTGTTCAGCCCCACCACTCCTGTGAGCAACTTTTTTTCCTGAAAAAAACAGCCGATAAACCAGCTGCCAGCACTACCTGCCAAGCACCCAACAGCTAAAGACGGATACAGTTACAGAGTGGCTGCAGCACATACAGCGGCTAAAGATTCAGACATTAGAGTTGGTAGGGAACAATGGAAAATGGGAGTGAAAATTTATCTGGTACTCATTATGCATCTTGAAGTAAGTCATAATATAAGATCACTGTGTCAGACTGTTAAATCAGAGCTCTGATTCTCAGCCTGCCAGGCTTCATGTTACTCAGAGTTTTGGTGCATTGTATCCAGCTGAGGTGCTTTTGTTCCCTTTAAGACCTTTATACTGCTATGCACACTAAATGCTCACTGTTTTTTTTTTCAGCTGTGTGATGCTGTCACAAGTTTAGCCTCGATGCTGAGAGTTAGTAGGAATTTTAAAAGCATTAATTAATTCATTAACAAGCAACAACCCAGAAACTAGCACTTTAAGTGAGCTAATTAGTTTGGGAAGAGAAGTTAATGGTCTACTTTCTCTCTTCCATATCCCCAGGTCCTATAAGCATCCTGTCTGCCAAAAAATCGCCCCGGTGCAGATTGTCAGACTGCTGTTGAGGTGGGAAAGAGTGTACACAGGGGACTGTGTGTGATCACAACTGTTACGATGACTCAGCCTGCAGCAGAGTCCGTGCAGCTCCCACTGAAGTCCCCCACCACCTCTTACTGCCTGCCTCGCTTCTTTTCGGGCACAGTTCTGTCTGGAAGTACTGGGGGCCTTTGCTGCATAGGCAAATTACCAGAGCGTTCACACTATGGATCATGCAGACACACACGCACAATTTGTACATCACACTCACACACACTCACAAAAACTCACACACAGATATTGGTGCAAAGCACTGCAATACCTCTAATTTATGCATGGAG
>JBAJHX010000035.1:7684087-7735626 GCA_037176925.1 Amniataba percoides
TCAAAATGCATTTCATAAAATTTCAGTGAGCCACCGCATACCTGTGCACACACACACACACACACACACACACACACACACACACACACGCACATGCACGCCCACACACACAACCACTGAAAAATGCCTGTCAGCAGCTGGGTGTAATTGACCTGCCAGGGTGTTTGTGCTGCAGATGAGAGGGACTGTTTGTCTTTTACAGGACTGAAAGAACAACATGACAAAAGGCAAAAAATGCAGCTTTTCCTTCACTGATAAAAATCTTTCAAAAATGAAGACAATCTATTTTCTTTGAGTAAAGGTACATAAGCAATCTTACAGTTCTAGTGAGTGGTCAGAACGCTTGCTTTCTCCTGTGTCAAATCACAAGGACAACATTAAATTCCTTAGTTATTTAAAAGAATGAGAAAACCCATCTAAGTTATTTGCTATATTCCATACTGCACATGTTTGCCTGCTCAGTAATGTGTCTTCATTGTGTGACCTCTTAATGTACCTTATGTCTGGGTGGGATTTTACCACTGCAGGTCTTTTGAGGTTGTGGCTGTAGTTCTGCTCTCCACCAGATGGAGAGATGCTGTGTCACGATTGTTAAATCAGGACACCCCTCCCACCCACCTCCGCCCTCTCTCTCCCTCTCTCTCTCTCTCTCTCTCATGCAGTGAGGATAGCACAAAAAGTATGTTTAAGCCATGTATGTGCTCTGCATTACATACAAACATGGAATTACAAACAGTAACAAAGTGTTCTTACTTACTTACTGTTCTTACTGTGATCAAGATCCACTTCAAGTTCCATGTTAAAAACTGTGCTCTATTGTATGTATTTGTGTGTCCCCTGTGATCAGTTTTATTCTAAATACTTTCATGAATAAAGTCAGTTTGGTTGCACATCAGGGTCCATTCCAAAATGGATGTGTGATTTTGCAACCTCTTCCCTCTTCTTTTCAAGTCTTTGTCTTTAACCCTCACTCATTCTCCTCCTACACTCATTCCCATGGTCCCTCTCGGTGTCATTCCTTGCCGTTGCAGTGTAAGCCTATCGAGCCTGCATTGTCAGAGTTTGAGGAAAGCGCTTGCGTCAGAGCTCACCGTCCTCCTATAAAAGCCCAGGCTGCTGCAGCAGCAAGCAGTCGAGGCTTAAACCTGAGCCCTTCACACACCTCCATCCACACACACACACACACACACACACACAGAGGAGAGGGAGAGCAGCCAGTGCTCCCACCACTCAGCCATGAGTAGCATCGGATATGACCCCTACTACTCCACCTCGTCATACAGACGCTGGTATGTCGAGGCCCCCCCTCGTATAGTGACCAGAGGGAGGACTCACTCCGTCTACTCCTCCCATGCTTCCCCGCTGTCCTCCTCCCGTCTGCAGTACTCCTCTCCCGGCCGGGTGCTGCTCTCCTCCTCCTCACCAGCCTCCTCCCTGGAGCTGGAGCTCAGCCAGGCAGCCCAGATCAGCTCTGAATTCCGCACCATACGCACCCAGGAGCGTTCCCAGCTGCAGGAGCTCAATGACCGCTTTGCCGGCTTCATCGAGAGGGTGCGTGAGCTGGAGCAGCAGAACCGCGCTCTGGAGGCAGAGTTGCTGCTGCTGAGGCAGAGGCACACTGAGCCGTCCCGCCTGAGAGCGCTGTATGAGCAAGAGGCCCGTTCCCTGAGAGCTGCCGTGGACGAGGCCAGGGCGGAGCAACAGGCTGTCCTGGGACAGAGAGAGCGTCTGGAGCAAACCCTGAGCGCCCTGCAGGGTCGATATGAGGCGGAGGTCCTGGCTCGTGAGGAGGCCGAGGGCAAGCTGATGGAGGCCCGTCGCGAGGCAGACGAGGTTGCCTTGGCCAAGGCTGAGCTGGAGAAGAGCATTGAAACCCTGCTGGAGGAGCTGGCCTTCCTCAAGAGGATTCATGAGGGCGAGGTGGCTGAGCTTCAGGCCCAGGTCCAGCTGGGAGTTCAGGTGGCAGTGGAGTCTGAGGCCGCAACCCCGGACCTCTCCGGGGCACTCAGGGACATCCGGTCCCAGTACGAAAGGCTGGCAGCAAGAAACATGCAGGCGGCAGAGGAATGGTTCAGAGGGAAGGTGGGCTCCATGACTGAGACCGTGGCCCAGCACAGCGACGCCGTGAGAAGCTCCAAGGACGAGGCAGGAGAGTACCGACGCCAGCTCCAGACCCGCCTGCTGGAGATCGATGCATGCAGAGGCCTCAACGAATCCCTGGAGAAGCAGCTGCACGAGATGGAGGAGAAGCAGAGTGCTGAGATAGCTGCTATGCAGGTCAGCAGCGGAAGCAGACGTATTCTGTTATGCTGTCTTATCAATTATTCACATCTTTAGATTTTGGGGATATTAATCATTAAAGTTTAAAGTTTTCATTTCCAATTATTCATACTTTTGTCTTTGTGACTTATAAAAGACTTGACTTTGTCTTGTTTTTAGGACACCATTGCAGAGTTGGAAAATGAGCTGAGGGGCACCAAACAGGAAATGGCTCGCTACCTGAAAGAGTACCAGGACCTCCTGAATGTAAAGATGGCTCTGGACATTGAGATTGCTGCGTACAGGTGAGAAGCCACAACATGAGGCTGTGAAACTGTGCTGGATTTCTGAAGGAGATCGCATTTCTTACAGTGTTGATTTTTGAAGTTAGAGTGGGCAGACGCAGGTTTCACATTAAGAGGTTATTCACAAGGTCATTTAAGGTGAACATGTCAAAGAGTGCATGAGCTAATTCAAACAAAGCTAAAGTATTTCTCATTTTTATTTCTATTTTCACATTGTCTCCTAAACTCCAAAACTAAAGGTATGGTTGATATATGTTGATTTTTAGGTCCTAATGTAGGATAAGAGACTTTTATTTTGGTATGCACAGTCCAAGTCAGATAAAGACTTAAAGAAATGTGCTGATGAATGGGCACTGACTGACAAAATGACTGCATCATCTGTCTTTCCACCAACCTGCACAGGAAGCTGCTGGAAGGGGAGGAGTCCCGCTTCAGCGTGGGAGTGGCTGGGGGAGTGTCCTCCTTGTACAGCCACAGCTACGCCGCGCCCTCCTTCACCCGGCCCGTCCTCTCCAGCCTGAGCTCCGGCACCTCCTACCTGATGACATCGCGCCTGCTCAGCTCCAGCGTCAGCACCACCGAGGGGATCATCTCTGCAAGCCACGCCCAGCGAGCTGAGGCCGGCCCACCCCAGGAGGAGGAGGAGGCAGAGGAGAAGGAGGGAGAGGAGGAGGTAAAGGAGGAAGAGGAGGAGGAGGAGAAGAAGGAAGAAGAGGGAGGAGAGGAGGAAAAGGAGGAGGAGGAGGGAGGAGAAGAGACAGAGGAGAAGGAGGAGGAGAAGGAGGGAGGAGAGGAGGAGGGAGACCAGGAGAAAGAAGATGAAGAGGAGGTCAAGGAAGGAGATGAAGAGGCTAAGGAGGGAGAAGAGGGTGCGTAGTTTTTTTTTTAATGAAATCAAATTACCCGGTTACATCAATGACAAATAATAATATTCTGGTCTACTGATACAGGTGGTGATGAAGAGGAGCAGAAGGAAGAAGTGACAGAGGCTGCCGAAGAGGAGGGGGAGAAAGAGGAAACAGGAGAAGCGGAGGAGGCCGAGGCCAAAGAAGAAGAAGCACAAGAGGAGGTGAATACAGAAGCAGCTGACGACAAAGACGAGGGGGCAAAAGAGGAGGAGAAAGAGGAGAAGGAAGAGGTTAAAAAGAGTGAGGAGAAAGAGGACAAGGCCGACGCCAAGAAGGACGACAAAGATGACAAAGCTGCTCCGAAAACAGAGGACAAAGCTGACGCCAAGAAAGAGAAGGAGGAAGGGAAAGAGGCCAAACCGGAAGCTGCGGAGGAGAAGAGCACAAAGGGTAAAAAGTGAGCCAGTCGCCCCAGAAAACTTCAATCAAGACTGTCCCATCAGCTCGATACCCAGTAGAGGCATCTACGCCATCCTCTCAAACCTGCTTCTTAACATGGTGCTCAATAAATCAGTCCGATAGCCATTTACAGCTACAAATCAAGGTTAACTGCTTGCCAATATCCAAAGTAGTCTGTGAAGGTCTGGCCGCACACTTCCTGATGAGTGTATTATGTGTAATTGCCCAAAGCAAAAGTGCGTGTGTGAGTTTTTGGTGGTTAAATAAACGCCTGTTAAAGCCACATGTGTCATTGATTATGAGCCTGGTGATGCGTAAACTTGTCTTGATGTATCTTTTAACACCTTGCAACTAGATGAAAGACAGATTTAAGGCATAAGCCACAGTAAAGACTGCTGATCTGAAATCAGCTCTGCAGCTGTCAAAGCTGAAAAATGTTCGAAACAGACACTTCCCTGTTTTAGCATTGCTTTTCAGGTCATTATATTCTATCATCCCAGTATTTATATGTAGCCCAGGGGGGGTTGTAAGACTGATACTGTGGATTGCCCCATCAGACAAAATCAAATAACTTCTCAAACTACTTTAAAAGAGTATTCTAAGATTTAGCAATGTCAATAGTTCAAAGTTAAAATAATTTTTCTTTCACTTTTATTCTTCATCTAATTTAGGTGATAATCCTGCTTTACATTTTAGAGATTCAGCTCCCATAATGCTTTGGTGAATGTAAACAGGAAGTATAATGTTGCCATATGTTCAGTGGGTTATACCGCAGTAGCCTTACAACGTCAGCCCCACTGTTTATTGTATGTTTGTGTACATTTAGGCAAATGTACACCATTAAAACTATGCCGAATTAGTAACTAGACCTCTGTGTTTGCAATGCAGTCATGGATGTGTGAACAGCTACTGCCGGATTACTTACATGATGAAGAAAACCTAAAAACGTCATAATTCTCGGGCAAGTTCTGGAGTTAAAAGAAGCATCCTTACTTCTGTGATTTCTGCGCGGATTATGGACGTCTGTTCAGAGCGGTGGATGTCGGAGGTACGTGTGTCATGTTTGAGCGTCTGAATGAGCGTCAAATCTGAATGGCTTTGAGGGGTGCTTTTTGACATAAATTGAGGTTTTGTGGTACCTCGCTGTCCTTTACGAGGTGCTGGCTGGTACTGACTAGGCCAAACTCCATCTAACTTCTTGCTGTTTATTCCACATGCACCTGTCCCTCCCCAGTCAAGCCTCAAGAGTTTCCTGTTTCAAAAGTACAACATCTGTAATCTCCTTTGATGTGATAAGAAGCTTCGCACATACTGATGCACATTATCCTCTGATGCCCAGTGTCACCAGGCTGCTGCTGTTATTTCACTCTATTGAGTCAACATTAACCCTCTACAGTCTGCTGCAGCAGCTATGATGCATACAGCCCTGTCTCTGGGTTAAGAAAAAATCACTATAAAAATCTGTAGGCACTGATACAGAGCTGTTTCTTTGCACACAATTTCCCAGTGATAACATTTACAGTCACTTCCCTGGGTTTATGCTGCTGTTGACAAAAGAATAATAATAAAAAAAACAAAACAATTAAAGTTTCATATTTACAACTAGCTTCAATGCACATAAATCAAATCTTATACTGAAGAAATATCTTTCAGCAATATATAAAGCAATAAGCAAAGAGATACATCTTCCCCATCCTGTCAGCATGGTCAGTAAAATCTTATCACACTGGTTTCTCCAGTATCAATCTGCTCGTGAGTAATGATGTTAAATCAAAGACAATCCAAGAACATTTTTAAAATCCTTGGTTCTGTTTTTACAAATAACATTATTGGTGAAATTACTGATGCTACAGAGATGCCTTTAATGTTAAAACTATTGTCTGAATATTAACCATATATCTCTATACAGCTTACATTTATGTGTCCACTACAACTTCATCTGGTTAAGTGTAAAATCCAAAATGGGATATGTGGGTCATGTATTTTGTATGATTAATATATTATTTTGTATTAGTTTTCAATATTCATTAATGGCTGTCTTGACAGATTGATATCAGTAATATTGTGTAGTTAAAATAATTTGAATAAGTATTTGCAACATAACTTGAGGTTATAGGATGTAACAATGTTTTAACATTAATTTCATAACAAAACATTTATTGTAAAGTTCATTGCTGTTGAGCTAAATACTTTGAACTGCTTAACTTCTTAATGTTGATACCTCTATATGTAATTGCAAAACACAGACTTATACATATACTATACAATCATATACTACGTTCATATATAATGACAAGACACAATCTTTTTTTTTATTCATTATGACATTTATTGAGCAAATGCTGCTGGGAAATAGTTCAAGATGAGTAAAGTCATGGGATTGCAAACAGTAGCACCTCATATTTTTCTGTATTTAAATTCAAGTCCATCCTATGCATACAAGAATGCATGTACCTGCGCATTTACAGTTAGTTTTTTTTTTTTTTCATTTGCACTCAGGTAAACATAACAGACACTGATAAAAAGCATGTTTAAGGCTAAGAGTTTCTTCAGGTTCATTAAGCTTTAACTGCTTCAGTTACTGGATGGATATGGTCATGTGTTTATCATATCGCTGCCCCTCTCTTTCTTCGCTGTAAGTTGTGGATTTGTTAGTTTCTTTTTGGCTCAGTTGATATCTTCACATCAAGTAAGGCTTCTTCAGTAGAGCACGTGTCTGCGTGGAGGACCCTCCCACCCACCTGCCCCCTCTTCCTATTTTTTTTTTTCAAACTCAAAAATCGTTCACTCTCTCACCCACATTACATGTATTCCTTTTTCATATTCACTCTTTTTACAGTGTATTTCTACCATACGTACAGATAAGAGAGGAAAGTGCTCCCCTCTCCCGAGCTGGCATGCACAGACCCCCCCTCCCCCCACCCTCCCTCCCTCCTGTGAGCTCACCCTTGAACTGCAGAAAGAAAGAAAACGAGGATAAAATGTCTCAGTCGCTTGCTCCTGACCGCGTCTGCAGCGAAGCCCGTTTAAAGCTGTCACTCAACATGCAGTTTTGAAATCTTGTAGCATTTGTAGACGTTTGGCTTCTCGCTATGGTTTGTTTCGTATGTTTGGGAGTGGTTATCTTTATTACATCGCTCTAGCTGTATGATTTTTCTTTGTTATGTTAGTTCTGGGTTGATTGCTTGTCTCCGCCTCCTCTCCGCTGGTCCCCCTCCTCCTCAGACGGGGTCACAGTCACGTGGGGTGTGCTCAGTCGCCCTCTGTCACCTGCTTGATGGACTGGGTGGAGTGCTTCTCCGTCTTCTTGGTGGAGACCAGCTTCTCCTGCATCACCTCCTCCACCTCCTCCTTTACCGTCTCGGTCACAGTGATGGACTTGGTGACGTGCTTGGAGCCGTCCTCTCCGGTGGTGATCGTCTCCACGGTCTTGGTGATGACCACTTTCTGGCTGCCGTCCTCCTTGACGGGGCTGTCGTCCACACCGTTGGCGATCACGTCGACCTCTTTCCCCTCGTCCTTGCCCTTCTCTTCTGGGCTGCTCTTGTCAATGTCACCATTCATGGCAACATCCTTCTTTTCCACCTTCTTTTCTTCTGTGGAGTCACTCGTTTTCTCGGACTTCTCTTCAGCAGCCTTAGGAGCCTCGGGCTTGGCGGCCTCTGTCTTTGGGGATTCAGATTTAGGGGAGCTAGGGCGTGGGGATCCGGCCTTCGGTGAGCCTCCCTTAGGGGACTCAGACTTTGGGGATGCAGGCTTGGGAGATTCAGATTTAGGGGACTCAGGTTTAGGAGATTCAGACTTAGGGGATCCAGGTTTTGGAGATTCAGACTTGGGGGATCCAGGCTTTGGGGATTCAGACTTGGGGGAGCCAGGTTTTGGGGATTCGGACTTTGGAGAATCAGGTTTTGAGGCCTCTGTTTTGGCAGCCTCTTCCTTCTTGGCCTCGGGCTTTGCAGCTTCTGTTTTCGGGGCTTCTGTCTTGGCTACGGCCTCTTCTGATTTGTCGTCGGCTTTCTCATCTTTCACCTTCTTCTCATCTTTTTCACTGTCCTCCTTTTTGCCTTTGTCTGTGTCCTCTTTTTCCTCTTTCTCATCTCCGCTCTTGGACGCTTTGTCACTTCCTGCATCTTCGTCCTTGTCTCCGCCTTCCTCTTCGGCACCAGCCTCCTCTTCTCCTCCGCTGCCCTCTTTGTCTCCGGCCTTCTCTTTGTCAGGAGAGGCTTTAGACTCGGGAGCTTTGGAGCACAGTACTGTTTCCTCAACCTCCTCTTCTTCTTCTCCACCCTCTTCTCCCTCTCCTTCCTCGCCTCCCTCTGCATCGTCCCCTTTCTCTCGCTCATCCTCTCCCTCACCGTCCTCTCCCTTCTCTCCCTCCTCGCCAGCTTCTCCCTCCCCCTCTTCCTCCTCATCGCCGCCTTTTCCATCCTCCTCCTCCTCTTCATCCTTCCCGGGTGCGCTGGCGCTGACTTTGGCTTCGCTGGCAGCTACGACCTCCTCCTCCCCGCCCTCACCCTCCTCTCCCTCACCCTCTGCCTCCTCTGCCTCCCCACCTTCTTCCCCTTCCTCCTCCTCTCCCTCTTCCCCTCCCCCTTCCGACAACTCCTGCGCTATCTCTGCCAGGTCTTCGTCGAGGTCGGCCTTGTCGTCCTCCACCCTCGTCTCCTCGATGATCTCCTCCACAAACTTGTGCTGCACCTTGAGCTTGGGAGTGTCTGATTTGGGCTTAGAGATTTTGGTGGAGGTGACCGTCTGGCGGTAAGGGAAAGTGCTGAAGTGGGTCTCCTCGCCCTCCAGAAGTTTCCTAGGGGATAACATATGCGCACACCATGCATTTAATTGTCACTTCTGGTACAGAGACAAATCGTTTTGTAAAGTTACTACTCTCCAAATGTCAAAAAAAGTGTTAGTGTGTCTACCTGTATGCAGCAATCTCAATGTCCAAGGCCATCTTGACATTGAGCAGGTCCTGGTACTCGCGCAGGTGACGAGCCATCTCCCATTTGGTGCTCTTGAGCTCATTATCCAGCTGGTGAATTGTCTCCTGAGGAAAAACAGAGCAGACGCAGGACAAGGTTGATTGAGTACAAAACTACATGAGGGGCAAATCTACATTCTCCCTCACAGGCTCACAGAGACAAAACCTTTTTGTCATTGACTTGCTGCAGTTCATTCAGCCCTCTCTTACAGCCCACTTTCTGAACTCTGCGCACCAAAAGCTGTTGCTTTAATATATTCTGACGCAATACAGTATTCTAGAGATGCTGAATGCCTCTCTTCTTTTTTTTTTTTTTCAAGGACAGCCCCCACGCTTTTCAATACACCCCCACCCCCACCCCCACCTCCCAAAATCTCGGTGGTGTGATGCAAGGACAGAGCCAATGAAGGCATCGACCCATGCCTCTGACTCAGCAAGAGAGCGAGAGAGAGAGAGAGACTGGTGCAGTGTCTCTCTTTCCTGACGCCTGGAAATCTCTCAAGCTTGGAGAGAAAGTCAGCGCTGAGCACTTTGAAGCGCAGTGACGCGCTCATGGCATCATTACGCAGCAGAAAATGTTTGAACACAGGCTCCCCAGACATGATGCAGGAAATAAAATACGATCATTTTTTCACTGTCATTAAGAATGAGTGTCGTTTTTTAAGCCCGTCAAATAAAAAACGACGTCAGTGAGACATAAGAAACCTGATGCAGGTTAACTTACATCCACACTGAGACATTAATAAGTTTCAAACGCACAGTAAAGACATTAATTAAATGTTAAAACATCAAACAAGTAATGCAAATCATACTTAAAAGTCTATTCAAAGCGTCTTCTGTCTCTTTTACGCACGGCTGTCTCGGAGCAGTCTCCCTACCTGCAGGCTGGCCAGGTCGCTGTTGTGGCGGTCCTCGATGTCGTTCAGCTGCCGCTCCAGCGAGTCTCTCGTCCCGCGGATGGACTCCAGCTCCACCGTCTTGGACTGCAGCTGGCGCCGGTAGTCTGCGATCTCGTCCCGGGCGGACTTGATGGCGTCCTTGTTCTGCTCGGCGGCCTCGGTGAGTTTGGAGTAGCGGCACATGAACCAGCTCTCCACCTGCTGCAGGTTCTGGTTGGAGTGGCCCTCCAGCTCGCAGCGGATCTCCCGCAGCGCCTCGGTGATGTCCGCCTTCTGCAGGTCCTTCCTCTCCACGGTCACCTGGGACGCCTGGATCTGCGCGATGAGGTCGCTCACCTCCTCCTCGTGGTTGTTGCGGATGAAGGCGATCTCGTCCTGCAGCGACTGAACTTTCTTCTCCAGCTCGGACTTGGCCAGCTCCGAGTCTCCGGTGTCCTTCTTCAGGACGCGGATGATGGCCTCGGTCTCCTCCCGGATGCGCGCCTCCTCGTCGAAGCGGTCGCGGAGCCGCTGGATGTCCTCCTCGATGTGGTCGGTGTCGAGCTGGATCTGCGCCTTGTCGTGGTGGATCTGCTCCAGCATGGCGCGCAGCTCCTGCAGCTCCTGGTCGTACAGGTCGCCCAGCTGGGTGCGGGACACCTGCTTCTGCCGCAGCGCCTGGATCTCCGCCTCGATCTGCTTGTTCTGCTGCTCCAGGTAGTGCACCTTGTCGATGTAGACGACGAAGCGGTCGTTGAGCCCCTGCAGCTGCTCCTTCTCGTTGGAGCGCTTGAAGTCTCCGTTCAGGATGGAGGTCTGGCTGTAATCAACGCTGTCGGCGGAGCTGAAGGCTCGGGACACCGGCATGTTGACGCTCCTCTTGTAGGTGGTGGTCATGGTGGAGCCGGGGCTGGCCCGGGACCAGGACTGGGAGCGGAAGCCGCTGGAGGGGCTGCTGCCGGAGCGGCTGTAGCCGTAGCTGGTGGTCCGTGTATCCATGCTTCTCCTGAAGGGGCTCCCTATCGAGTCCACCGGGTAACTCATCCGGACAGACTGCCGGAGGGGGAGGGAGGGGGGGCGTGCGCAGGAATGAGAGGGGGGAACTGTGCGGGAAGGTGGAGGCGAGTGTGTATGTGGGGATGTGTGTGTGTATGTGTGTGCAGGTGAGGGGTGTGTGGCTCTCACAGCGACTGAGACGTGCTCGGTCCGCTCTTTATATATCTGAGGCTCCGCCGCTAACGAGGCAAGTCCTGCAGCTTCTGTTTGGTCCACTGACGGAGGGAGGGGCGGGCTCACCCCCCCCCAGGCCGACTGCTAATGGTCCAGGGTCCCGTTCAGTCTGGACCACGTGGGCAGGGAGCTGCACGGGTGTCCGATCTCAATGTATGTATGTCTGTATGTATAGATAGATAGATAGATAGATAGATAGATAGATAGATAGATAGATAGATAGATAGATAGATCGTATCTTTAACTGTATAACAACGTACACTCAGATCATCATTATGAATCAACCAATCAGATATTGATCTCTTGTCATGAAGCACTTGGTTCAGTCATTTCAGCACCACGGACAGCAGCCAGCACAAACAGCAGCCTGCTGTTTCTCTCTCTGTGAAACTGTGATGAGGAGACAGCTGTTGTTGTTTTTGTTTTTTTGTTTTGTTTTGGGTTTTTTTACAGATTATTGAAGTCAACTACGAACACAGCGACTCCAGAGACAACTGCATGATTACTGTCACTGACAGCAGGTCCCCAGACTTTGCCATGTCTGCCTTGTCCTTGAACACAAGGAGGTTAAACCAAGTGATCGTCGGCTCCTTACATGAACACCAACAAGTGTTCATGTACTGAAGTTCCTCATTTGTGCAGTTTACATTCAAAGGGACAAAAGAGAAATGCCACCAGGAACTAAGTTAATGCTGTTATTATTGTTTGAAATTAATTTTATTGTAATTCTGCACTTTTAGGCTTCACAGTTTTTCCTCATTGGATCACTGGGGCAGAATAAACTGAACACACACTCCAGATCTGATAAAAACAAAAACAACAATAATAACAAGAATAATAATCAGCATCATCATGACTGGTAGCATATGGATAATTTAAAACTGTTGAATGTATTTTGCTGTTTCATTTCATCATTAGGATCAATGAATTGCCTAGAAACTGATTTGATTTTACCACTTATTTGTTTTAGATCATCAGTGAAATACAGAAGGACAAATGTTCATCCGGCGGTCTGTCATAAATCACAGAACAGGTCATCAATCGTTCTACCATGTGGGTGTCTTCACCTGCTTAGTCTGTGATTGGGTCATTTTTGAATGTGCACAGCTGTACTCTATAAAGCTGATATCTGTACACACTTTTCTTCCTGGGAGGAGTATCTGTATGGCTATCTGTAAAATCCTCACTATAGTGAGAGCAAAGCCACACAGGATTTTTGACTTATCCATCCATTTGCTGAGACATTTTTCTGCCCCCTGAACGGTGAGGCATCAGTGTGGGCTGCCCTCTCTCTCGACAGGCCATAGATCTACTGTCAGTCCCAGCGCTTCACCCTGATTTCAGGTCACTCCGGTCAATGCGAAACGATTACCTATTGCTGGAGGTAAATGCACCAAAAAAAAAACAAAAAACAGCTGCATTAGTGATTTTTGAGGATCTATCACTTAATGTAGGCTATTTACTACTGACAGAATGATCATCCCAGCCCTCTGCTGGTGCAGCCACAGTGTATCTCTTAGTAAAACCTGCACATACAACGCATACCTGGTGGCACTTTATACAAATTAAGAGTCAGTTTGTTGACATATTCATATCCAGTATGTGTGTGAATGAGTCAGAGTCGAGGGTGTCACCTGTAAAAGTCTGCTTGTTGTGGGTTTAGTGGTGAGTGGAGAACTTCTGCTTTTCAATACTGAATTAGACGTTTGCCATTAATCACCTGTCTACATTTTCTTGTCCCCCCTCATTGGCTTTCAGCTGCGAGCTTTAGTCAAGCGGCACTAATGCATCAAGCACGGCCAATTTTAGATCGCTCCAGAGACAGAAAGGCAGACAGAGAGAGAAATAGGGAAAGAGAGAGAGCGAGAGGGAGGGTGAGAGAGAGACAGTCCCAATGACTTTCTCCTCCTGTGTGTGTGTGTGTGTGTGTGTGTGTGTGTGTGTGTGTGTGTGTGTCTGCCTATTTTAAGCACTAATATGTATTGTAAATGATTACGCTCCTGCAGCCGCACCCACATTCCCCCCACTTGCTGACGTTACAGTGTCCTTGACCACTGCTCCAACAGGCCCATCCTGCTGGCTGCAGAAATTTAGATGCATATATTTCATTGTAAGGCTGTTCATTCGGGAAACCTTGAGGTGCTTCTGGATGCCCTACGAGGGCGGCGGTGGTGTGATGTACACGGCAAAGCGAGGGTGTGTGGGCTGGGCAAAAAAAAAAACAAAAACAGGGGAGTCATTCAACGTCGGTTCTGGGCTCCAGCGCACTGCAGAAGGGTTGGAGTGTTTTCAAATGGCACTGCAGCACAGAAACAGGCTCCAGCGAGCGGATGAGCCCATCCCAGTCTGCCCCAGTCTGCTCCCTTCAACATGCAGGGACCAGCCCGCACAGCGAGGACGTACAGAGAGTGCACTCGAGTTAGAATGAGGTCAAGGCTGTGGCAGTGGACATGCTGTTATGTGTGCTGATACGGAGAATCCAAGGGCAGCGTGACCTTTGATTAAGCTGATATACTGGTGGAGCATCACATTTAAGTAACAGAGGGATAATAAAGCAATAATATCACAGATGAGGACAGCACGTCTTTCAGTAATCAGTAGTTAATAGTATGAGGGCCGTAGCTAGGATTTCAGAAATACTGAGGTCATGTGTCAGTTATTCTCTTTTTTGGGGGACTATTAAAGTTTTTCTATCGTAATTTAATACTTTGCCAAATGAATACCCATATTTGTCATTTTTAAAATGTGAAGTTTCCCCAGTTGTTAAAAAGAAATACCCCAAAAATATTTAGGACATGATCTCAGTGGTAGCTACGGACCTAAATGGTATTTCATTTTATTTTCCAGACTTGAACAAGCTTCGTGTTTCTTGCCTGACACCCCACATCTCCACTCTCCACATGCCTGTTCACCAAAACTTTGCTCCAAAAGTGAACAGTATGGATCTGATTTGGAATTTTAAAAAGGACTTGAATAGAGGAGGCATATCAATTACTTTTTTTCCCAATGTTTGAATATGCTAAATGAAATAATATAAATAACCTCATAACATAGGGATCTCGAGTAATCATAATGGATGATATAAAAATAGAAACAATTGCCACCAAATTCAAGCTGCCACTTCAACCTAAGAACTCAAAAGGCCCTCTCTGAAGTCTTTTAGTCTATTTTGGGCCTCTGTAAAAATCTCAGGTTCAGGTGATTATACACTAATGAAAACATACTTATAAATATTATATTCCATTTTTGCCTTAGATCCCCCAAAATCCTTCAAACAGTCCTTTAAATAAAATACCTGCTATGATGTCTCATACGACTTGGCATGGCACAGCACTTCTGTTCCTAATGTATTCATGAGGAGACAGAGAGTGTGTCATGAGCCAGTGGAGAGGAAGCATGACACTGAGATAGAGGCAGAAGCAAACGCAGGGACCTTAATTAAGATTCACGTTGATGATGCAGCAGGACCTCACAGACCCACAACTTGTCTTCGTGGGAGTGTGTGAGGTCAGTCTATTAATGATCCGTGTCATGGTTCGTGTCAATATTGTGGTTGCAACACATCTAACATGGTTTCCTCATGCTGCACACATAAGTGCACGTATTATCGTTACAGATGCAGTATATTAATCAATGTAAACAAAAGTTTGTGTTTTTAAATTGGATGAAAAACAGATTTCTCATAAGAGAAATGCATAGAATTGACCTTTTGTTCATCAGACATTGAACACATGGACAGAAGTATGTGGACCCACATTTGATTGATGAACATCTCAACTGGCTGCAGGGATTTGCCCCCATTGAACCACTGGAGTATTAGTGACCCCTATAGCTGCTATAGACCTGACTCACTTTGTGCTCCAGTTTATCATAAAGTTGCTGAATCAGATGGGCGAGCTCAGAACTCTGTGCAGGCCAAAACTGTAACTAAAAGTCTGATCCCAAAACATGAGAAATAGCCTCAACCAAAAATATTCAGAAGTATCCAAACACTCAGTCATGAGAGTATTTCATGAAACATCCTGTCGGTATATGTTGGGTGTACGTTAGAAGTTGTAAATGTTAGATGTAGTTTTGTGTGGATGCAGGTGGTGAGGCAGAATGACTTGACACACACACGCCCATAAATACTGATCTGCTCAGGACACCGGTGGGGACAGTGTCTACTTGGGGCCTCTTTATGTTCGCCGCTGTTGCCGTCTGGTTGGTCGTCTTTCTTTCTGCCACTGCTTCTCATCTCTTCTCGTCTTTTTCCGCACCCTCCTTTTTATCCCCTGATTACTTTTCCACTTTTTAGTCGTGCTTACTTTTTTAACAAATTGGATTTATGTTTCATTTCTTTCTTTAGTCCACAACTTTATAGCTATCACATCCCATTCTTTCCATCTGTTCCCACCTTCCCTCCGACTTCCTCGCTCCCCTCTCCCCCTCTGTCTCCCTCCAGCCTCCTCTCTGTCTCTCCATCCGTCACTGTCTGGCTTTTACCCGCCCAGTTACCATAACGGTTGTCTCCTCTTGTTCGCCGTGATAACATTATTGCTTTTCCACCCTCTGCAACACCAGCATCCATCTGTTACACCGTGCATCATTTACCTTTCAGTTAACCACAAGCAGTTGTCACGGAGACGTCCTTCACAGGATACGGTGCGCATTGGATACCAAGGTCGTAACCGTGTCCTGATGCGTTATTACCCCTGAGGCATCGCTTCTACTTGGTCATGTCGAATTATGTATTACAGATGAATAGTTTAAAGTAGAAGATAACATTAAACATATTGTGCGTCACTTTTAATTTAATTTAATTTTAATGAAAATACCTTTTGTTAAAATGCAAAACGTGCTTTTCCACATTCGCGTTGTTGCACAAGTGTGTATGTGTGTGTGGAGCCTTCACTGTGGGGGAGCCAGATTATTGCATGTTCAGCTCCCATCTGAGGTTTGTTTTATATTGATTAACAGTTTCTCCCAGAGGGAGCTCTGTTGGTGCATATATCAGGAAAGAAAATCTATATGTGGGTTGTTTTTTTTTTAGAAAAATATGTAGTTAAACACATGGACACTGAACCTGCAAAAAGTCTGTGTGATTGTAATGTCGGTGTGAAAATATTGCCTGCGTGTGTAGAAATCTAACAGTGTTGGCCTGCAGGTGGATCGTTAAAAAACAGTCAAACTTTAGACTTCTTCAGAACTTTATTTCAAATTCCAGTAGAGATCCTCACATTTCTAAAGATACCTAAAAGGTTTGGTTGAATTTTTTTCATCCGTCGTAGGTTTGACTCATCATGTGGCTGATCAAAATCAGAACTTATGAAACTTTCAGAGAGAGTGGAATTAGGGGGCGTTACCAACCTTAAAGATCTTAAGAGTTTAAGAAAAATAAATGTCTTTTATGCCATTATCTATTTCTGAATGATGCAACACAATGTTGGTTGTGCCTTTGGCCTACTGATGAAAGCTTTTGCATTTGCAGTCCAGTGGAAACCTGCCTTATAGTGATCACATCTGTCTGGGTGATTTGAACATCTTAAGCGAATGATTATAGTAAATGTCTTTTTCTTTACTTTTCATGAAGATTGACACTTGTATATTTATAACATGAAGGAAATGTGATGAAGCAGACAATTGTGCTATTTACTGAATTGGATTGACAGTTTGTATTGATTATTGACACTAAAGGCCGTCACGTGACCGAGCGTTATTAATCATCATGACAAGGGCTGCTTCACGGGGCTTTCCTCAGCTAAGCTCAAGTACGTGCTCAAGTATTGTTATTAGGTACAATTTTGAGGTACATATATATTACTTGAGTTTTCCATATGCAAACTTCTATTCAATTATATTGATAATTAATAATAATTTAATAATGTCTTTTCAATTATATTTCAGAGAAAAGTGTTGTAATCAATATGACAGCAAGACCGAGGCAGTGCTGTGTAAATAGGACTTTTACTTTTGGCACTTTAAACACATAACTTTTTGAAGAACATATAAAAGAATGTAATTGTACTTTCAGCAATTTAGTCATATGGATTTATTAACCAGAAAGTACAGAGAAACTGCATATTAAGTAAAAAAGAGAGTGTGTCAGAATCTGCATAGGAAAGGAATCAGCAGACGAACACTGATGACAAACTGCCTCTTGTGAAACAATCACACACTCGTAATGGAGCTTAAGACTTCAGACTGCAGTATTCTGCAAAGGTCAGAGCTCTTGGCTTTGAGATGGACGGCTGAGAGGTGTAAGGTGGATCAAATGGTGAGGTAAGCAGGGTGCGATGTGGAGCGCTGTATGGGGTGATGCTGGTGGGAGGTCTGAAGGCAGTGATGATGTCGTTTATAGTGGCAGGGCAAAAATGAGCAACAAGAATGGAGGGGGGTGCACAGAAGAAGAGAAAGGGAGGGGTTACACTCGGATCTGCAGTTTATCTGCAATGCATCAGTAGCTCTCTCTCTCTCTCTCTCTCTCTCTCTCTCTCACTCTCTCACTTTGTCTGAGCATGTAGATCGGGCAGTGGCAGCGTCTTTTCTCGTAGCTGATTCTCAGCGGACGGCTAAGTAGCCACAGAAATAAAACTGTTCCACATTCTCCTCGCACAGGGAGAATGGCTGGCAAACCCCCAAGAAAGAGTTATCACAAACACACATCCATTATGACACACACACACACACACACAAAAGAAGGTAACAGATTGGACTTTCAGGTTTGAGAGTGAAAAGAACCGTACGTTTGTCTCTTGACATTAGTAATTCAAGTATAATTCCAGCTCACAAAGTAAAGGGGAAACAAAACCCAGACTGAGGATGCGCAGACACACAAATCGAGTCTCCTCTCTAAAGTTCTGAAGTGCCACCAGAAAAATAACAAGGTTTATCTGTCAGTGGGTATTTCCTCAGCAGAGGAGATATCAACTTTCTATAAAATGTCAACTTGAGTTTTGATCAGCTAACTTCTAATGAAGTAATGCAACAAAATATATGACAAACAAAGTGGGTGGGTGGTATAAATCTGCTGCCCCCCCGAGTGAATGCAAAAACAAATATGAAGCATACACACACACACACACACACATATCACTGTAAACAGTTATGTGCCACTGATGAAAGCAAATAATCATTTTGTGTTGGGTGACGTGTGATTTATGTTGTTGTTTGTACTTGCAGAATTTGGTGCTATAGACAGATGATTTAGAGCACAGCCTGATAATCAGGCTGCTTAATCACGCTGTGTGTTGTGATAATGTTTGCACAGTTTTCCATCATTTACCCTGAGAGTTTTGGATTATGTGTTGTAGATATATATGTTATGTGATATGTTAGAAGTATATTTGTTCCTTTAACTTAGTTGTGTTAGCCATAATGAACTATTTTTAATTTTCTTGTTTTGTCTGAAACTCAGATCCAGGAGACTAAAGGTAGGGTGTGCTGGGCCATGATGAAGTAAAAACAAATTACCTTTTATTCACATATTTAAAAAGTTGCAGAAAGTGACTTGTCTAAAGAAAGTCTGGACTCACTTGAAATACAAGTGGCATTCTTTGAAAATTGGTTGACAGTATTATATTCACTGGACAAAGATGTTGAAATATGTTGGTGCTGTAAAGGTTATCCATTACCTTGTGAAATCCTCACATTCATTCATTTCAGCTGATGTTTCAGGTGACCATTGGGGTCAATGAAGCATATTTATTTATAACAGAGTCAAACGTCTCAGTTAAGGAGAGTATGCAACTTCTTAACATCTCATTTGATTCTGATTTGATTTTCTAGAAATATTATGATAAATATAGTAACAATCCTTTTGCATATTGAGTACATGTGGATTGTTAATGGTGTATATATGGTGCACTTTCTGTGGCCTTCAGCATGTTTGTGGCTTTCTCCTCCATGCTATGTGAGCCCCTGTTGTCTCTAAACCACGCCTGTCAGCATGTATTGTATAGCTGTGCTAGTTGTCAATATGTCCCTGCGCCAATGTCACTGAAACAAATTCGTTTACACATGTTGTACTCTGCAAATAAAGCGTTCTGACGTCTGTGGGGAAAGATCCCGCCGAGTGTGCGGCTGCGGGAAGTTGTTGTGGGCGCTGCTCTTCGGGGTCATTCGGAGCAGAGAGGAGGCATCACATCGTGTGTTAAACACTGACGTACACACATTTTGGACTCACATGCATACAGCGCACAGCGGATCAGTGTCTTTCTGTATTTTTTTCCCCCACTCTCCCTTGCACATGCTGACAAGGGCTCGCCGCACGACGAGTCTTTAAAGTATTTAGAGCTGAAGTCAGCAGGCAGGGGAAGTGAACGATCAGCGGAAGCTAAGCAGATTAAACTGAATTACCCCACGGAGGGTGACCACTGTGAGACCCCTACTTAATTATTTCATCAGTGTTTGTTTTTCTCCTCGCCGTTCACAAAACCAGGCGTTTTTTACAGAAAGGTGCGCTCGTCAGAGGGGACAATCCAGGCACCAGATGGGTTGGCCTCAGAGTATTTTAGGTGCCCCATGGCGCCAGCTGAGTCATGCAAATGATCCGTCTGTTAAGACAAACTTCTGTGTGTGAAACTGACTGAATATGTCTTAATGCCACTCTCATCGCTTTTAGTCCATTACAGTAAACCGTCTGTCCTTTTGTCCTTCTCTCAAGCTTCAAGGCACCCAGCAAAACAAACTAGTGTTACTTTATGCAAAAACTGTGCATTTGAGGTATCACTTTAACAGGAAAAAGCGTCTGGGTTCATTTCCAGAGTTTTATCTATCTATCTATCTATCTATCTCCAATATCTTGGACCATCCTCAGTGGTCTGACATCATGTTTTTAATCTGCAGAGTCTCTCATCATCCTCTCTCTCTCTCTGCAACCCTCCTCCCTCCTCTGCTGTCTCCACCTACACAGAAGCAGATTCACTGTCTCCCTTTTTACGTCTCCATCCTCCTCCATCATTTTTTAGACATTTTAATGCAATGCCCTCTGTGGATGGTCTATTCGGTGCCTGCGCTTCAGGAAATTACCTCGGTGCGTATTTTCTGATGCGCACCGACAAAGTGGGATGAGACCGGACTAAGAATTAGGATCGCTTAAATGACATTTGCCAAAGTGTTTTGAGGCACGTCGGGCAGCCAGCTGTGCAGCCTCACATCTAAGTGACCATGTGATGATGAGACTGTGCACATCATCCAGTGGGGCCTTGTGACTGAGACGCACAACGTAAACCAGTCTCATGCAGCCAACACGGAGTCAGATGCTAAGCACTGTCTTTGTAAACACTTGTCTTCTCATATTTGAGTGCTTACTGTTGTAAATGGATTGTGTTGTTTTGGAGGATGCTGTCAGCATAAAGTTAAATGAAGCATTTTAGTATTATTTGCTTGATATGTGAGGCAGAGAGAAACTATTCAAACTATTCAGGTTGTTTTTGTTGAACTTGGATGACTCACTTGAAATGAGTCATCACTTGTACAGTACCTGTGTGTGTGTGTGTGTGTCGTTTAAAGTACAGCATAAATTCAATCCAAAGAAAGAAAAAGAGGTTGTTTATTTTCGTTTATTTCAAATAATAGATCTAAATTTTTAAACAACATAAAAAAATGCTAATAATCGTTATCATTAAGATTATTTTAGATTGAATAAATCAAAACCTTTTAAAATAAAATTAATGTTACAACCGTTTAAATAGAGAAAAAATGGGTGCTAGGATAAGGCCAAAGTTTTAGATGACTGTGACTCATGGTGCTGCTTTGAATAATATCGACTATATCAACAAGGTCAAAGGAATGGGAGTGTCAACTGGGCAGTCCCTCACTTTGGCCCAGACTCCAGAAGCATTTCAACAACTGTTGGATGGATTGCCATGAAATTTTGTTGTTCTCCGGTGGATGAAACCTAATGAGTTTGGTTGTCGCCTGCCCTTTTCGTCTAGCACAACCAGCGGGTCAATTTCATCATCCATCTACTCGATGGATTGGCACAAGCTTTGGTGCAAACCATTCATCCAGCCCAGCTCGTTAAACTTAATGGGTTGGTGACATTTCCCCCGGCTTCACCATGGGGTTGAAATTATTGGCTTTTGATGGAAATGTCTTGACATCTGTTGGATGTATTACTGTAGAATTTGGTTCAGACGTCCACGCCCCCCTCAGGAAGGCTTCGGCTGTCCCTTAACTCTTCCTCCAGCACCACCAGCAAGTCAGAATTTCTTGGTTATACTTTGGGTTGTTACCAAATACCTGCAGGACTAATGACATGCCCTTCAATTTTTCTATTTCAATTTCCAGCACTAGTTGCACTTTGTGTTTTGGGCTTGAAACCAAATATCATCTTGCTTAAATGCTAAGTTAAGATGGTCAACACTGTGAACATCATACTTGCTGCATGGTCCCGGCTGGTTAATCACAGTGCATTAGAAGAGGAAGCTGTGTCCGGAGTGTTTAAATATGCTTGTTACTGAAGCAAAGAGATCTCCATTCAAGATGTTAAACAACCATATTAGTCCTGCAATGGTCGCACAGCAGTCAAATTATGGGTATATCCTTCTCTGGCAGCCTTCACTATAGAATTTATCTTCATCTAAAGGAGAATCTGTTTCTTGATCGTCTTTTTGGCCATGGTGAACTCTTTTGTCTCCGCATCCTCATAAATCATTGGAACACAGCTGTTAGCTTGTTTCCTTTGAGTCGTGACGGAGGCAGCGCCAATAAAAAAAACGTAAAATCCAGGGGAGGTAAGACGTTTCAGGAGACTGCGTAAAAATGTTGTTTATGTGGCGCTGTAGGACATTACCGTGCCTTATTCCTCTCTCCAAACACTCCAGCGGAGCAGCTGCGTGTTGTTTAGTGTGCGCTATTTCTGTCTGATTTATGCACAAGGTCATCTTTAAAAGCCCTAATGACTGCATTAAGAACAAATTAAACTGTCTATGCTCCTGAGTACATCACCACGTGAGTGCAAGTGTGTACGAGAACGAGGGAATGTGTAAGCGTACTATAGGTCTGCCTGCCGTTATTTTAAGCCAATTCCAGTGTTTCTCTCAGACTTGTCGACGAGAGAGCAGGAGAGGCAGGCCGAGGCGCAGAGAGGAAAGTGGAGTCATGCTGCAGAGGTTGAGCTGCAGAATCATGATACAGCTGAATGAGGGAGGGAGAACGGAGGGAGGGGAGGGGAGAGCGAGCGAGGGAGAGAGAGAGAGGAACAGAGGCACTGAGTTTTAGAAAGGTGGGTGTTGATGTGTGTGTATGTGGGGATGCTAACTATCCATACGAAACTCATTACGTAACTGTATCTGTTGCTGCAGCGTGAACAGAACATTGTTGCAGTGAAGGGGACGGTCTCTGTCTGAAATGCTGCCCTCAACAAGTCCTTGCAGCCAAATGACAACATTTGTTGTGACCTTCTAAAGGAATCGTGAGACCTTTTTCTGATCTGTCACCACAATAGTTAATATCATAGTTGCATTTAAACAATATGCATGTCCATGGTTAGATGCTTTCACTGAAGGGGAGGGGTGTCCTGTAGACCTTTTTAGCTTAGTTAGAGCTGTTACCTTGGCAATATGTACAGACTAGTGACAAAGAAAAAGCCAACATAGAGTGCCTTAGTAAGGTCTCGAACCACCACTGGCAGAGCAGCCTCTGCGCTTCCTGGCATTGATAGTTTGAACTCTACTGGAGGGATGAACACCATTCTTAAAAAAAAGATTATTCCCTCACATGGTGTTTTGATGATGGTGGTGGAGAGCTCTGTCTAACGCGTCGCCCCGAATAAAGGTGATCACTCAGAATAACTGTCTCTTGATTTGCATCAATCCTTTCCTCTAAGCAGACCAGTGAAGCCAAAACATGCCAGCAAAACCTATATGGAAGCATCTGCAGATTCATTTGTTTCTCCACTCTTGTATTCAGGGTTTTCCCTTGATTTGTCCATATATTTCAATATGTAAGGTACACTATGCTGCAGTACTTTATAGTGATATACAGTATCTGAAAATGATGCTGAGGAGCGTGGTGAGAGTGAATCAAAGCAATAAAGCTGCTGGCTGTAAAACCAAAACAGTCAGCACAAAGATGCTAAAATGCTCTGCAGCACTGAGGGCAGCTGTTGAGTCATGAAGTAACTCTGTGTGGGACTGCTGTGGAAATTGACAGCCTGCACATTACATCATGCCGTTTCATCTTAATTAATTGAAATATCGTTGGAACCACAGTGAAGTAAAGACCTTGGTCCAAATACTCTATGAGTCTGTATTTGTTACACATATTCTTTTTTAATATAACTTAGCAGTCTCGGCACCGTGTCTACAAAGTGTTTGCTTTGTGTGGGCCTTATACACGTTTGAAGGACCCTCTAAATTGTCACTGTTTTGTTCTGGTTCACTTTACATTGCGTTTTCTGCCTTATGTTTCTTGCGCCCCTTGTGTTTCCTCAGTCTTTTGTTCCTTGTGTTACCCTGTCTTGTGTTCGTTGCGTTCCTTGTGTTTTTCGTGTTCCTTGTGTCCATCTTGTCTCTTGTCCTGTGTCAGTTGCGTCTTTTCTCCAGTTTTGCACACTTTAGGTTTTATTTTGTATTCCCTCCTCTCCTCACGTCTGCCACTTGACTTCCTCTCCTAATGTGTCTTCCCATCTCTGATTGGTCTGCTCTGCCCTTATTTCTTTCACCTTAACCCCTGTTAGTCTCCTCACCTGTTTGCACTTCCCTGTTCCCCACAGTGTATATATACCGGTCGCTTTCCTTTGTTCCTTGTTGTGTTGTAAACGTCGTCTTCCTTCGTGTGTTCCGCCATGTTCCTGTGCCCTGAGTCCCTGCCTGCTTGTTTCCTGCCCGTCTTGTTCCTGCCGTGTTCCCGTGTAAGCCAGAGTCATTTACATTTACTCTGCCTCCTGCCTCGTCTGCATCCTGGGTCCCAACTCCACTTCGCTCTGCACCTATCCTGACATATCACATCACATTTTCTGCACCACAACCATCAAGATAATTGCAATTTCAAAGTTTTTTAGACTTTGGGATAAAAGTTGTAATTAAATAGTCCTGCAGAGCATGACTGGAGGTGAATAGGGGTACATTTATTTACAGACAGTAATAGGTTCAGTAACACGGCACCATTGTTGGGCGCCTGTAGCCAATCTTGCTAAGTACCGCTTAGTATTCAGAGACAGTTTGTAATCCCTCAAGTCGGTGTGACTCCCTCCAGCAAGATCCGTGTGTGTGCTTGTGTGTCAGCTTTACCACTACACATGAGACATACTGTAAGACTACTGTGTGTGTGTGTGAAAATGAATTCAGCAATAATACTCATATACTGTGAAGCAGTGGACACACACCACAGCCCAAACAATACCACCAACCTACTGTATTTTATATTTTTATGGATAGAAGGGTGACATGCACTGTTAAAGTCGGGGTTATGGGCTAGAAGGGCATCTGAGACCTGCACGTACAAAGCAGCAGGTGTGTGTGCATCCATCCGTATACAAACATAGATTACTATTGTGCACATGACAAAATGACAAATGTTTGGTATCTTTGCAGGGACCACTGAGTGTTTGGACTTCAGGGTTTTTTTTCTTGTTCTTCAGGGACTGTTCAGGGACAGCGCAGACTTGGCTTTGGGGTTAATGGCTCAGGTTAGGGATTGGAAATGTCTGAGGACACAGTGCAGATGTATAAAAGTGTGTGTGTGTGTGTGTGTGTGTTTCATATTGGGTTATTTTAATGCTAGTGACTGACAGCTTTTCCCATGGTGGCTGTACTAAAAGCCAGAGATGAAACAGAAAAGTTCTTCCTCCTCCTTTGTCTCCATTACTCTCATTCCTTCTGTGTTCTTTGTCTTGCTCTCTTTTACTCTTTCTCTCTGACTTCCATCTTCTCTCTCTGAACAGTCTCTGCCCACATCACGTAAAACTTTATATATTCTCCTCTCAGCGGCTCTGCAAATTACAAACCTACACTTTGGGTATTTTATATGTTTCTTTAAAGTTTTTGCAAAGAAATAGACTTGCAGCCTTTCTGAGCAACTTCCCAAAGTCTGCTCTTGAAACTATATGTGACACTACATTATGCATGGAAATATTTTTGCTTGTTAATGCAGAACTTATGACAGCCACTCAGCGCGCTTGTGCAAAGAAAAACTATCATGAGATGCAGAGTGGAGACGCATTAAAGAGAAAGGGGGGACGGTGGCTGGATGGATGGAAGAAGCAGGGAGGTGGAGGGAGGGTGCTTCCCTAATGGAGGTGACTCATGGTTGTTGGACCATTGCATCAGCTCGGAGCCTCGGCTTTGCTCTTACATGAAACATGAAGTCAGTGCTTCCCATTTTTTATTCGATATGAACGGCTCCTGCAGTCACCCCCATCCCTCCACTGGCCGGTCACACAGCCACTCTTCTTTCCACTGTGTGATTCTGTGGTGTGATTTGTATATTTAAATGGATTATATAAAACAGATTTTAGGATAATTTGTGTTGCTTGACGCTTTGTTTGCCAGCTACATTTCCCCTCAAGGACAACAAAGTCTAAATGAAGGATTCATTAGCAAAAACAGATATCTCCCTGTTTTTATTTATTTTCCTAAGTTACTTTCTGTGCACCCCAAGGGATATCAGTCAAACAGGTGTTTGGTTGATTAAATATGGTACATGATTTTTTATTCTTATTTTAATAAATTGTGTTGTTTTCATTGTCAGCAGTGAATGTCAATCAGATCAACTTTTATTTAGTCATTGTAAGAATTTATGTTTGCGCAAATAAGTCTTTCAATTTGAGCTTCTTAACTGTAACTAAAGAATTTTGTAAATTTAGTACCATTTGATCAGAGAAAAATAATTGAAAGGTGTTTGGTTGCACTAATCTCACCTCAAAGGCAGTTTGAGGTGAGATTAGACTTTTCAATTCTGTACTTGAATGTCATGTTCATGACTTGTCAGGAGCAGACATGTCCACATTGCAGTGTGGCCATTCAATCTTTGGCAGATGAAGAGGCGAAGAATATATTCCGATGATATTCTACCATTATCTAATGTATCTAATGAAACCCTAACCAAATAACTTTAGTAAGGCACAGCAGGTTAATGGCTGTCATTTGGCACCCACTTCCAACATAAGGGATGATTCCCTCAAAAGTACCGCAATCAGAAATGTCTGACTCACACACTGTCACATATATTTAATATAGACATCAGCTGGCATACAGTATTGATGACATTTGAAAAATGCAAAGCATGATGCTGTTGTTTTTTCTCCCCTCTATAATCCACTAACCTCCATTTTCACACTGAAACTGTGCTATAAGGCAGTCACGCTGAGCAGAGTAAGTGTAGTATCACAGTTGAGTAAGCCGTCTCTTTGGTTTGGGTCACGAAACTTAAAGTCACGCAACCCTGACTGGTGTATGGCAGTGACTGAGCTTAACTTTGCATATTTCATGAGAGTGGAACCAGCTGCAGAAAACTGCTGAGCACCAGCAAAATGACTATGTGAAGAGCCAGAGCACATTCAGGATACATGTTACACTCCATCGTGTTTGTGAGACGAGGCTAAAAATGATCTTTCGATAGAATAGAAATGTATGAGATTTTCAAAATAATTCATGTACTATTTCTATGCTAGAAGTGGTTTTAGAGAACAAATATTTCATATGGATATTCAGTCCAGACACATTTTTATTATGCAGCATGCTTACAAGTTACTCAGTCCACTTGTGACCCATTTATTTATTTACTCCCCACCATCCATTTATTGACTTTTCTTTTTAGGCTTGCAGCGGAGCAATGAGAGGCTTGAAATTAACTAGATAACAGTCATGTCTGCAGTCTCCAAATACTTTCAAGTAAAAATCGAAAGTAATCTGACAGCCGATTGTTTGCAAAAAGTTTTAGGGGTTGGCTAATTACACTTCTCTAATTCTTCCCAAGATGTACAAGTTCTCACAAACAAAAAAAATACGGTATCAGAGACACAAAAGAGTTGGACAACCCTAAAGGAGAGAAACATCACACGTTTTCTAGAACACTCCGTGAGGAAGACAGAAGCAAGCGCAGTTAAAACACCAAAGACTGACAGAGATAAAATATCACATGCTCCCCCCACCTCCAGCCCCTTCCTCCCCCCCGGGTTGCCTGACTCACTCTGATGTCTCAAAAGTGCCAAAATGCTTCGTCTTCAGCCACGAGAGACCTGCCAGCTTCATCAGCATATCTCATTTCCCCCGAAGAAGGAGAGCTGGATGAGGAAGGAGTTGTGTGTGGGGGGGCTATGTGTGTGCATGGAGGGGTGTTTTGCATTTTGGGTGTGGCGATGTTCCCCCGTGTAGGACGAACATGAAGTTTCTGCTCTACCGAATCCCAAAACTCTTTCTTCTTTTGTGCAGCTTTTGTTATTTTGGTTCCTCCCACATGTTGTAGAATTTTTGTCTTGAAAGTGGAAGAGAAGTTTGAACTAGGATGCCTTTGAGGTCCTGAGGTAAACTCACTCTGCGAATGAAATATGTGAAAATATAATCGTAGAAAGGTGATCCACACTTAAAAATGTCCACAATTCATGGCTGACGGTAGTCGAGCCTCTGGAGAATGAACGCGGTAATATCTCAGTATGAGTGGTGGTGCATGTGTGCAGGACATGCACACACATGTTCATACCTGCATGTGTAACACTGCATGTTAATGTTAATGCTCTCAGTAAGTATTTAATCGCAGTTTCCTGTACACCTTAGTGGGCCTGACATTTAAATAACAATTCTAACCTGAGGCCACAGCGAGCCTGGATTTCGCCTGCGAGATCTCATCAATATTTCAGAAGAACATCCACTGGTGAAGCCGGGCTGACGCATTCGGGAACCAGTGCTGGAAACCCTGAATTGTGAAATGACTGCATCAACAACAGTTCACACAGAGGGATCTTTTTTTGTTTTTGCTAGTGCTGACTGTAAGAATCTTATTTTCCTTGGAGCGAGTTGTCTGATAAATATAACTTTGCCTTTATCCGGGGCTATTGGAGATATTTTCAAAATACCGACAAGAGGTACAAGCGGAAACAGTTTGCTTGCTTTGTTTCACTCAAGTATCAAATGTTATCTATCACATTTCCAGTGTCTGGAATCGCTGCTGTGCCGTACACTGTTTCAGACGTGCAGCGAAGGAATTCAAAAACCACAACATGTATGAATCATAATAATCAATAATTGTGAGCTGTTGTCAAGGGTTTTAATGCTACAAACTTTTCCACTCTGATAAAGCAAAACTTTGTATTACCAGAACATCCCATTTAAAAACACCACAAATTTTACTGCAGTGCACACAGTGAGAGTAAATGTTTTACACAGGAAGTGTATTCGTAATGTACATTTGTGTAGTTAGTGTAAAGTATGTTCATTATAATACATTTTATGAAACAGCTGTAGGGTTGGGGTGGAAGACTTTCACATTACGCTGTGTCACTTCATATTATCGCTTGTAGTGGTTAAAAAAAAGAAGTCTTAAGTGGGTAAAAACTAGTGAGTGCAGTTAATAAGTAGATTTAATTATTTAAGTTTATGTTTTAAAAAAGTTGCAGCAAGCTGAAGCACATTAAAGCGTTAACAGTAAATATAATCCAAACTCTCAAACACAAAAACTGGCTTATGCGACTTTATTTAGACCCTTCTGTCTTCCTCTCACTTTCTTCAGCATCGTCTTTTTTGTCTTCCTTCAACGCTGCTTTTGTCTCCCGTTTGTTCTTTTCACACCGTCTGTCTTTTTATCCCAGTCTAACTCGCAGTTCTCTCTGTTTCTGTCTCTGTCTTGTTTCCTTTTAAAAGCAAACACAGCTCTCCTGATAGCAAAAGCAGCACCATTATCAATTACTCCCCGTCTCCTGCACCAAATAACCTCCCTGCAGACACAGCACATTCTCCTGGCCTAGAGAGGAGACGAGAGAGGGAGGAAGAGAGGAAAGGGATGGATAAAGAAAGATTCAGGAAGAGGAAGAGAAAGATTGAAGGAAAGAAAGAGAGAGAGAATCAAAAGAAGGGATGGAAGCAGCAGGGCAGCATGGGAGAGAAAGACAGAGGCAGGCAAATATAGTGAGGGGGTAAAAAAAAAAAATGCTTAGAGCATTAAACATGATATTGCCTTCCTTAAGGTGGGCCGGGTGATAAGGGAGCTACTTGCACATTATGGCTTTATATATTACAGTATTGCTGGACTGAAATCTCTCGCTGCGTGTGTGTGCGTGTGCTTGGGACGTGTCCTCATCTGACCTCAGGCATGCACAGTGCAGAATAAGAATACAGGATATGTATTTGATGGTCTTTACACGGGCAAAAACTGTGTGCATCTGACAAATTAATAACCTTTATCTGAAGTGCACTGATTGCTCTTTTATAAGTTATTATCAGTCATTTATTGAACCTGTGTAGTTGAGCTGTCGCAACAGGTGAAGCTGTGACACAGCAGTATATTTAATTAAGTGTTCTGCAACATTACTAAAGCATTAATGGGCGTATGGACCTGAGTGTCCCACAAGCAGAACTGACCGCGTGCAGAGACGTGACATGTGAACCGACTGACCCCCTCAAGGGAGAGAGAACAGACAGCAGCACGCAGCAGTTTGAGCAGGGCAGGGGAAAATTTCCAGTAAGCAGGGCACAGTGGTTACTTTAATGCATATTTGTGTTATTCACTTCACAGACAGACCTTTTTTCCTTTCTCCAAAGTATTTTTACTCTGATTTACCTGTGATGTTTTCTCTTAGGCCGAACTTATTTTTCTCTAAACCATCAATAATGCATAGATTATTTGTATCTTTATATAATTATAGTGATATTTGCATTGGAGGTTTTTTTTCTGTGTGACCCAAGTAGATAATATAAATAGAAAACAGAGAACATAAAATAAGAGTTGATAGTTTGAACAGATCTGAGCGAACGTAAGCTTTTCTAATTACATGAGCCCTTATTAGCCGGTCCCAGTGGTGGAGGGGATAATATAGATCCTTTGTATGAATAAATATTGTGTGACAAGTAAAACTACATGACTATTCTTATCGAAATGTGTTCTGTTTAAAAAAAGTAAAAGTACTGGTATTGTAGATTTATCTTGTATTAATACTACGCATAATATTTTATAAGGTGATGATATGTTTTAGTAAAAACTATATTTCCTCCCCCATATAAAGGAGCATGAAATAAAAGTACCTCACATTACTTAAATCCAGTCCAAGTGTGATTGATCACTTTCCTTCAACTCATAATCCCAAATATAACCTTAACTCATTCAGCCTTCACTCAGAATCTCCTCAAGTCACTGAAGACAAACACACATATCTTGTTTCCTCTTATTGTGACATTTTGTGCCTAACTCTCCTCACAACACATCTAACAGACTTCCCCTGCACCTCTCCTTCTGTCTCCCTCTCTCCTCTGCCTTTTCTCTGCCTCCTTCTGTGGGCTGAGCCAACGCCCAGTTGCTGCAGTGCAGCTCACTTTCCAAAATCTCTGCCCCCTCCCTCTCCTGATCTCAACACCCTTGCCTCCCTCCGTCTCTCTACCTCCTCTCCGGCTCTGTGTCTCTGCAGTGAGGCAGCGAGGGGGGCAAAGGGACAGCGATGGGAGATTTTTTCTTCTTCTTTTTTCTTTTTTTTTGTGTGCGTGCCACTCACCAGCTCAAGTCTGCACTGCCCTATAAACAGAAACAGAGTGCACATTGAGAATTTGCAGCAAATGTTCAGTCAATAAATATGTTGTAACTTTAAAAAAAGAAAAACACGGTTTGAGGAATGTAAGACTGATCCTGGTTCTCTCTCTCGCTGCTCTAAACTGTTTATTACTTTATAAATACATATCCATAAAACACAAGATGATTAAAAAAATAAACTGTTTTATGTAGCTTTAAAAGGAACACTGCAGCAGACAAATATCTAACTTTATATTACTCCTGCCTCCCTGTCCTCCCTCCCCTCTACTGTTAACAAACTTAATGACCCCAAACCGACTCACGCAGATTATCTAAATGCGTTTAATTTGTTGAGAGTTCAAAGTGGTTTGGGATCTTTTCTGAGACTTTAATGACCTTAATAACTTTAATGACACCCTGTTAAAGTGGTTTGTATTCATCGAGTCCTGCTTCTTAATGTTATAAAACAGGGTTATGTAAGCCAGCTGGGCCTTTGGTGAGTCGTTGAGAAGAGAGGAGACACGAGGCTTAGATTGCATCTTCTGAGAAGGATGAGGCCCTCACAGAGAGGAATAGTTTGGGAGATGTTTCTCAGATTAATCACAGAAAGGGAACAGCGAGCCTTAATCAAAGTCTCAGAGAGAGAGAAGACGACCCTGATTGCATCACTTCCTGTCTTGCACATGTGATGGATGATAGACAGAAGAGAACAAAGAGTTGTGGTTTAGGAGAAGAATACTATTCTAGTCCTGATCTCTTATAAAAAAAAAAGGATTTATTTGTGGAAAAAGTAATGTCTGTTACCTGGAGTGTAACCAAAACAGTTATCCACATGAAACTAAGCAAGGGCTGTATGTAATCCTTTAATCTGCTCCTGAAACTCAAATCCTTTAAGGATTAAGTTTAACAAAAGCATCCGAACTCCATTTGCTCACTTTTTCAACCTCTTCTTTTTATCTAGTGATTTAAGGCCATAAGATACAGCTGAAAGTTTAACATAACTGTCCCTGAATTCAAGTATTCAGCCTATTTGGGTTTTGTTTTCAGCTCCTTTAAGTCACAAGAAGTTATGAACAGCTACACGTTTAAAAGTGCCATTTGGAGTTCTTGATTTGCACTAACAAGCAATGCAGTAGTGGTCTGTCCATGTTCTGGGCATTCTCAAGGCTTCACGTGGACACAAAAAGGTGCATGGATGATACAGTACAGGGTTTGTGTTTTTATTAAAAAAAATCTAACTCTAAACATCTAAGAAGAGATTTACTTTCAAATGCTCAAATGGTTTTGGTTAATATATTACATGTTTGGGATTAAAGATTTAGAGATGCAGTATCTGTGACCTAAAAAACAAGCAACTGTATGCTACCTGCCGGCTCCAGACAGCAGAACAACAAAGTTAGCAATTATCTAGTGAAAAAAAGTGGTGCAGTTCACAAGCTGAAGAGCCAGATACTGAAAACTAGCAGCTCTGCTAGAGTTAAGGGCTCCACTGCTTTTGTAGCTCAGTGAGTATGGCAGCGGGTCATTTGGCTTCCCAGTGGATGGTGGCACACCTTCTCCTGTCCTATCACATCCATCAAGACCCGTTATATTCCATCACATTGCATCATGCCCTGACCCGTCCCATTACATTTTGTCATGTCCCATCTTTTCACGTCATTTCCCATCATGCTGCATCATGCCATAAGCTTGCAATAAAGAACTGAAAAGGGCACTTGCTTTGTCATACTCCGGGCAGCTACTTGAAGCGGATCAGGCCTCTGCATCTCAGCTTTACCTTCTAATCTATGGGACACGGTATTTGCCGTTGCAGTTTGCAGAACCACTGCAAAGCAAACACATTTACTGTAATGTAACTCTTGTAGAAAAAAAGCGCAGTCGATGAGCATCGATCGGAAGCAGCACGAGCCTTATCCTCAAGTGCTCTTGAGCTGCTCTCTCAGGCCGTGCCAGGTAATCCAAGCCTCAGAGATTGGTGAATTTCCTGGCAGGACGAGCGATGCGAGGCTGCAGCACCAGAGTAAAAAGAGACAAACAAATGGGGCGCTGGATTCGGTGACGATGTCGAAGAGTTAATCATCACCTCTCAGTGTGCCTCATATTTTTTTCCCACAAACTGACAACAGAAACTTGGATGCTGCTGGGAGGCGTATGTTTAAGGCACACAGAGAAATCCAATAATGTGTTTAAAAGCTGATAAATATACAAGCTGTGCTATCCTCAGCTGCTTACTGAAAGGGCTTTCACAATGAAAAAGGAGACTGTATTATATGCAATGCAGAACTGCCGTGTGCGCTAGTTTCCTCATCAGCATTTCAGAAGGAAAGAGAGAAAGTGTGCATTATTCTTCTCCTTGACAGGAAGCTGGTCTGCAGTATTGTGGCATCTTGGCTTCCACAGGGGTGACTCTGAGATAATTTTTGGGTGTCTGCCAGAGTGTGAGTACTTTGATTCTCACAGAGTGGGTCTAGCATGCCCAGCGCTAATGATCAATGGTTCCTAATGGAGGAGAGGTCATGCACAGCATGAGATTTTAAAAGGATAGAGAGATTCTGGGCCTTTTTTTCTGAAACCGTTTTTTTTTTTTTTTTGTTGCACCATAAATCAATTGCGGCAATCTAATTTTTATGATCCATTCAAATGTGCAGCAGTCATCCCAAGAATACTTTGTAAAGGTTTTGAAACTTAGCAAGCACTTTGGTCTTTAAAGGAATAGTGTGACATTTTGAAAATATGTTTATTTGCTTTCCTGGAGAGAGTTGAATGAGAGGATTAGTGTCTGTCTGCATAATATGGAGCTGTGGTTGAGAGCCATTTAGGATAGCATAAAGATAGAAAACAGGGAAATAGCTAGTCCAGGAAATGACAAATTCCAGTTTGTGGTTTCACATGGGGGACGATTTCTTGGCTGGGCACAGTGACCTCCTGATGTCTCCTCTGATTGAAATTGCACCCCACATAACGCCCTGTAAAGCCATAAATTGTCATCAAAGCTGCAAAAACCATCTCCTGGCTTATCACTTCATATTTAACAGTAGCTACTGGTCTTCCCATCTTTTGAAATACTTTTCATTAATGTTCAAAAAATGTGCCAGTTCTACTGTATAAGCACTTGAAAATGCAGCAGAATCAAGTGTTTCACTGATAATAGTACTGTGCATTCATATAGTGGATTTACCTCCATTTCAACATAATATCGACATAATCGACCTCATGTCACACAATCTATTAAAAGTTTTTGTTCTTATTCTTTTTTGTTTCTATATGGTTTTTCTTTCCTTGCACCACAATTAACCATACATCTTAGGATGAAAAGTACAGCTTCCCATTGTCCTGTGGTGCAGTAGCTGAACTGCTGAGTAAACTCAAATGCCTGTTTTATTTCACAGTTTATCTGCACGTTATTTCCACCCAGATGAACATTGCATAATAGAGGGAGCAGTATACCATAGCTTATTGCAATGCTGATGTTGCTTAATTGGTTGTTAGGCTGCGCACACATCACAATATTTCAGGAGGCTCTAAGTGAGTGACAAAAGATAATGAGGGGAAATGAGGGAAGGTGGAGAAGAAATAAGAAGAATAAGATTAAGACTAAACAAAAGCATAGGTATTTTCTCTCTTCATATCATATTTTGTGCACATTTTTGGTACCGGCAGCTCTTCTGTAGAGTGTTCTCCTGCATCTGCTAAATGCTTTCCCCTCAGCGGCCTGTGTGGCAGATGATTTTGTTGAAACTTTGCTGACACCTACAGTTTAAAGTGTGCAAGTGTGTTTAGTCATGTGCCAGGACTGGTACTACAGCAGTGATGCTAATAGTACTGGGATTAGTAGTTTTGGTAATAGTTGATGGAGGAAAGAAAAGAAAAGCATAGAAAATCCCTCTGAAGAAGTATATAATCACCTTATTACTCCAATTATTTAAATCACTCGAGACTGCACCATTCTGTGAATCTCCATATAAAGTACTTTAATCTACAACATTTACAGAATGATAATTGGTTGAGTTGAGATGCCATTGCAATTGAAATCTCATATTTTTGTGTACTCTGTATTGTCAGGTCTAGGCCCCAAAAGGTATATTACATGCATTTATCTTGTACACGTGGCCATTTATTCCAAGAAAAACACGCAGGGAAAGGCGACATCAAGGTGAGGAGAAAGACGTGTCCTTTGTTGCAGCACTCTCATCTTATTTCAGAGATGAGTGTGGACTTTAGATTGGACACAGCAGCACTGGCTGAGTCCCAGAATCTTTTTTTTTTTTCTTTTTTTTTTTTTGCAGAGGGAAGTGCAAGTCATCGTCAAGGGCAAAGACCAGAGGATACCGAGTCTGCTCTGGAGTTTGGCCAGATGGCATGTGACACAACCGGAAAGAGTCTGCAGAACAGTAGGGCATTTCATGGGCATTAAACCAACATGTCCAGAACATATATTCATATATTTGCAACAACAATTATAATAAAGTGTACAAAACAAAACCTACCCACATAAATGATGCATATAAAAAAATATTAATAAATACATTTGTAATCAATTACTGTATATAACATTAAATCAGCTTTATCTAGACACATATTTGACATTTTCTCTTTAGATATGCTCAAACAGAAAATGTGTAGATACAGAGTACTGAAATTTATTTATTATAATAAATATAATAACGTAATTTATCATTATATGTATTCATAGTTACCTTTGAAACAAGAGCACTTTCACATGTGCTTGTACACAGTCCTGATTGTTATCATCACAGACATAAAGACATAAAATTTGATAAAAATCTTAAAATGTAAGCAGCACATTGCCATGAACCAACAATTCCACAATTACATAAATGAAAGCAAACTTTTCAAAAAGCAATAACACTGTCAAGAGCGAGACACCAAAAAAAAAAAAAAGTGTCCACTAGTAGCAAGAACAAGCAGTCCCCACCTGATGGTGCTGTAACACAGTGGACATGAGACGGTGTTGCGGTGCAGTTTGAGGCCCTGAATAGCAGCGTTGTACTTGTAAACCTCGACACTGTAGAATCATGAATCACCATCCGCGAGAAACACTTTAATCTACTCAGGAATGTAGAGCGTGACATGCTGGCAATAAATATTACACTTTCATGCGACACCATATGGCGATTGATGAACCATGACTTCACTGTCGCTACTAAAAATAAAGGGAGAGATTACACATAATTCACTCACCCCACTGCACCACTGCTCCGTTTCTTTTAGATTTCATTTTTAATGTCCTTTTCTTGCAAAATGTGAATTTGTTTATTCATCAGCATGTAATGTCCTCGGGACCCCTCTATAGCAGGCTAAATATTCCCAAAAGCACTCAGGAGAAAATTGCAATGGCCTTTATCTATTTAGTTATAAAATATGTAACACCATGCCCAAAGATATTAGAGTGGCTGACACTGCAGACATTTAAAAAAACTAAGAAAAAGTACTTTTTGTCAAGATGTAATGCATTGTTATTGTTAGGGACAGTTATGGGGTACTGATGTGGTTATACTGTTTAGATAAACCTAATCATATCTAGGTCAATTACAACACAGTCCTACTCACACTGAAGTCGTATTCATGACCAAGATAGACCATAAGAAACCATGAAGGCCTACGGCTATTTCTAAATTCAAAGATTATGGTGAAGTTTGAAAAAGAGGAGTTAACGTCGTCAAGTCATACAAAGAGGGGCATTGTACATCATTTGTCTCAGCAGTTAAGTCTCTAAAGTTGGTCTGATTGTAATCAGAAGTTCAAAGTTCACCCCCACATCTTCCTGAGACCTTCTAAAAACTGATTCACTGATCCTTCCTTCAATTTTCTCGTGTGACCACGGAGTCACTGAGTTCATTTCATTACACAGCCCCTTGGTATTGATATGCGCTGATGCCGGTCTTCTTCATTTAGTAGAAAATAAAAAAACGAGCATTTCCGCAGCTTCATCGTTTCCCACATTTAGCACGCCAGAGTTTGGCTGTGGAGCTGGAGCGCCAGTATTTTCATTGTTCTCATCAATGATAGATCCCAGCGCCATCTGCTCCGGCCCCTCGTTTGTGTCGTTGTTTTTCAAGACACGCGCCACTAAAATGTTCTTCATCACTGCTGTCAGCGGAGTTACAGTGTCCTGCTGTTATTTATGAGCAAATACGACATCAGGCCTGCATGCAAATTAAAACCTAGCATGAATCATTTTACTTTGGATGTATACATTTAAATAACCATTGTGCAACCTGTTTATAGTTCAAGCCATGGCAGCATGACTGTAGCTCCATGAGAGAGACCACACCCTCACAGGGTTGGCACTAAAGTCTAATGAAGAACTGATAATTTGGGCAGAAAATTAAGGTTTAATAATGTATTAGCTACACAGTTACACGTCAACAAGGAGGTACAAAGATGGTAAGCTAGTTGAGAGCTTATACATTTGCGTCACATGCTGTGGTCGCTTAGCTTAGCTTAGCACAAGGATGAGAAACGGGGATTCAGCTAGTCTGGCTTTGTCTAAAGGTAATAAAGAAAACATTGCCTGCTAGTATTATCAAAGATAATTTCTTAACATGTTGTATCAATGAGAGAAATAACTAATGTGCTTTTACGGGGAGTTATGTGCCAGACTATGTCTTAGCTGGGAGCAGTGGCTAAAACTTTAGCCTAAAAAGTCTTTGTCTAGTCGGTGTTATCTAATTTATTTTCTGGTAAGCAAGCCCTGTAGAAAACATCAGGTATCTCCACTAATTGTTACAAAATGATAACCCATTCATGTCCTGTTGTTCTCTAATGTTAGCTCAGTCTAAACTCTTTAGCTTAATTTTAACTTGTTTGTTCATGTTTGCGCCTCTTGATAACCATAAAATAAGGAAGTTAACTTGCTAGGTAGCTAGGAGTTAGCTTGTGCAGCTAAATGAATACCAACATGCTGAAAGGAAGTTAGCAAACACAAGTTTATATTAAAATAAAATATTATTTTCATTAACAGCAGGAGCACTAACTAGCTAAGGAGACAGTGGCTCAAGCAAGCAATATAGACTTTTTTTGTACTTTCAAGTTGCCTTTTTTTTAAGATGTGTCCCCAGATAACAACCTGCTCATGTATGAGATGTTATGTTGGTGTTAATGATAACACATGGAAGACACAAATTGCCTTCATTATATGTTGATTATTATAAAGACATATATTATTTGGTAGCTGGCTATCAGTTAAGCTTTATTGTGGGTCCAAGTGCAGATGTCACCTTTAAATGCTTTACTCTCTCTGTCATGTTTCAGGTGTGTTTCTCAGTGCAGGAGAAACTCTGCTGTGAAAAAAGGAAATTGATGCCAAGTTAACAGGATTGTGTAAGTAAATAATCTTCACACTTAGTAAAATGCATATCAGTAAATAGCATGAAAACAGTAAGTAAAATACAATTAGTAACACCCAACAATTACTCAGCAATTAAAGATAGATAACAAGCAAAGCAATGCATAATGATGCAGAGGAATGAACAACATGAAACAGCACGTAAAACACACTGACAACAGAAACAGATACATGAGAATGAGAACAGTGTAATATACAAAGAAACAAAAAAGACTAATAAAACCAGTAAGACTTTCAAGTAGCAAACTTTGATAATGACAGTCTATATCCTCCCTAACCGTTTACATATGTATATATACATATATTTATGTATTATTAGACAGGAACAAATTAGCTAAATCACCATCAATCTCACGTACACAAACCCTTTGCATATTTATTTAGTCTTTACAGTATATACATAGCCTTTAATGTACACATGCATCTCTGTGAGGTTCATTTCTATGTGAAATTTGGAATGCTCTCATCTTATCTGATAATCAGTTTGGTTACACTGACAGCTAGTCAACAAGATCAGTCTGCCTCTCGGGCTTAGATAGAGTGCGGTGGAGACTGTGGCATTGCTTTCTTTATTACCTCCAGCTTAATAGATCCATTAGCATCGGGCGCAGGAAAATACAAGGCTGTCACTCAAATGAATGCACAGTGAAACCTGCACACACAACACATAACGGCACACAAACACTGTTGGTACAATTGTGTTATTTGAAAAAGAGAAAAATGACTTCAGAAATACTGTCATTGTCAGAAGATACTGAATATTCACATATAGTCACAGTATTAATTTTCATGTCATGCATTTTGCCTTGCAGTGACGGACTGGATCTAGTGTTAATCTGCTGGCAGAGGGCATTTATGAATATACAATGTATGTGCCTTGTCTTGTCACATGGTCTCGTGGTAGGAGGCTATGCTGCGCGTTACATTGCAACATCACGCTGCAGAAAGATGATGTTGCAGGGGCGGGACTGGGGGAATAAATGAGATGTGGAGAGGGAGTTTGGTGTCAGTGGGCTATAGAGTGCAAATGCGTCATACTACATCATATTGCCTGATGGATGTAATTTATTACTCACTTTTGCTCACACTAAAAAAATACTACAATTTTTTGTTACATAAAACGTTAAAAGAGAGGATGTCACGTCTTCATATAAGTGATCAACAGGCAATAAAAAAACGTGAGAAGTTATAAATAAATTATGTTATGTTTATATTATTATTATATTATTATGTTAGACAGCACATCATGTCAGAGATTGATTGGGATTATTGTTTAAAGTTTATCCAGAAAATGGTGTCATGGCCATCATATCACAGACCTGTCACCATATCACCTGTATCATCTTTAAATCATATTGTCTGTTCAAGCTGTTGTTTACTCATCTGCTACTGACTTGCAACATAAAACAGCCATGCATGCCCTCCTGATGTGATGGAAAGAGGGGAAAGTGGTGGAACGAAAAGGGAGGCAGAGGACATGCAGTTTTTATGAAGCATTCATGTTGTTGATGTTTTTCTCTCTGTCTTCCTTCTGATGCTCAAACATGAGAGAAGTAGGCTGGTGTAGTTGTTAACGTATGGCACCGTGTTTCCTTGCCGACTTAACACCAGCCCTTGATGGTCAAAAAGTGGCCGAGCCGTGCACCAAATCAAGCACTCAAATCTGTGCATTAGATAAAAGATGATATCCGTTTCTCTCACTGCTCTCCTCTTTCTCTCCATCTGTTTCCAGGAGGGAGGTGCCATGGAAAAGCCATGGTCAGAGAGAGGGAAGACATGAGGGAAAAAAAAAAATTAAAGGCATTCTGCTGCTTTGGCGCCCCTCATCTTTCACACCTCGCTCGTTCAAAACGCAGCAACAGCTTTTGTGAAAGGCAAGGCGTTTCACCGAGAAGGAAGCTGTGGAGAAAGAGGCAGAGCAGCGGGAAGAGGAGGACATTTGACAGATAAAAAGAGGGAGCTCTGCAGCAGGATCCCCACCGTGCTGAACACAGGACTGCGTGACTGGTCTGTGCAAGCAGAGGGAGAGAGGGAGGAGAGAGGAGAGGAGGGAGGAAGGTAGGATGGAAAGAAGGGGGAGGGGAGGCAATTCAGCGCAGTGCAAGCTGACTGGATGAGTAGCAGCCGCGGCACAGGCAGCAGCATCAGCACCACTAGCTGTAGCGTCTTTTCTTTGTGGCTGCTGGAGGCTGTCTTGTGGCTGCTGTAGCATCAACATCACACACACACAAATATCTGGACACAGACGTGCTTGCCTCACACATGCACCCATGTCGTGGTGGCCACCAGAGGAGAGGTAGTAAGTGACGGAGCTCGGGGGACAGAGGGACACAGGAAGAGGAAAGAGGGACGACTGGTGGTAGTGCAAAGGGGAGGGTTGGAGCAACGGTGACTAGAGCGGCAGCAGCAGTAGCAGCGGCACCATGGCGCAAGCCGCCAAGCAGCTCCGCAAGACCAAGGACCTTGCGGAGGCCGCCGCCCAGGAGCAGAGGGAGAAGGAGGAGGAAAAGATAAAAAAGAGGAATCGATCGAGGGATCGCAGGCGCAAGGTATGGCTGGCTGTCTCAGGAGACAGGGGAGGTGACGGTGTTTCTTCCATCCATCTTTCCCTCTCTCTCTCTCTCTCTCTACCTGCCTTTCTCGATCTGTCTAGCACATCTCTCTCTCGCTGCATCTATTGTGCAGGATTTGTGAGGATGCAATTACACATGTATAATTACACAGTTGGTCTTGTGGCCTCAGCTGGTGCGTGCATGCGTGTGTGCATTAGTGCGTGCGTGTGTGAAGGCTAACCAGTCAAGCACATACGCTCTGGTACAGCTCGTGTTTGCTCGGTCAGATATTTAACTACGGGGCACGGAAAAGGAGGCAGATGATGACTGTTATGCCTTCAGAGGTGTGACCAATGTAGGCTGTTGGTTAAACAACAGGCCATGTCATTGTTTTTTTCCACATGACAAGTATTTTTGAGGGATTTCAGCCATACATGGGTGCAGCTCATTCATATTAATGTAATGTAAGTTCAGAGTGCTGCACATACGTACATGCATTTGTATGCATATAATCACACCTCCGTTTAAGATGCCATGCATGCTCTGCTCTTTACCACAAAGCTTTGTTGGATTATGGTGTTCCCCCATATTACAGGTTTTTTTTTCATTGGGGGAGATGTAAAATGGAGGGGGAAGATGGAGGTACACTCTAATAATAGATGCAATTTTAACCGATCTGTATACTGTCCATACATATTGTTCATTTAGGAAATCGATGCTAATGCTTATGTTTTATACTATTTGCTGCCAATAATAGTCGTTGTGTGGGAAATTGATATTGAAATATGTTGTCACAAACTAGGCACCCAGCATATCTTCCTGTAGGCACAAGAGCTCCCATTCACTCCTCCGTCTCACTTCTCCCCTGCACTCTCCCACTCGGGTTGTGCCTCCAGGTGCACATTTTATTGGGGTTGTGCCGCCTTGCGCTCAAGCTTGCCAGCACTGAAATGATTTATGACATATTGCATCATGAAAGGTACTGTTTGAAGGGATTAAAATAAAAAAAAAAACTTTTATGAATTTTATCCCTTAGTGGAATTTAGAGCATTATGTCATACACAAAGGCTTCAGTGTTCAATGCAGCGCTAGCTCTCAGTTGTCTCCTGCTCCTCCTGCAATATTTCTGTGTGCACATATTGATGTGGCGTCGGTGGCAACAGAGGATAGACAGGTCTTTTTATATTCACTCTGTGAGGTGTGTGTGTGTGTGTGTCACTGAGAGAGTGAAACAAGCTTTTGTCAGGAAGACAGAGACACGTAGGAAAAGAGCTTGTTCAAAAAAAAGAATCTGCAGAGAGAGATGGGGTGCTCACTGAGAGTAATCTCTTTTATGTCATAGTTATTTAATGTTCTTCCAACATAAAATAAGTTATTTGTGCTGATGGTTGGGTTTGCTAGTATCATACAATAGGCTTTTAGCAATATGTATGGCATTTTCAATACAGGAGAATATACATCTGTACATACAGATGTACACCTTTGTTTTATTATAGTGAGATTAAATCATCTTGTTTTGTGATTTGTGATTGGTTTGATCAAAACATGCTCCACCCCTTTTAAGTAATTTGAGAACTGCTAATGATAAAATGAATAAATTAATAAACTTAAAGTGATTACATGGCTGTGTAGATATTTTAGTCATTATCATCAGGTCCCAGAGCCAACAGTCACCACAAGCCAGAGAAAAGCAGGAATACTAATGCTATTTTTACCTTACAGTTGCTGTTAACATTGGCCCCTTGTGCTTATTTTACTGTTCAAAAGTCAATCAAGCTGTTATGTTCAAGATTTCATTAATGGTAATTTGATTCATAACCACTCTCCATCTCAAAAGGCTCCATTTGTAAAGGCGTGGAAAGCCTTGAAAGTTAATTTAGCTTCACTGTTGTGTAAAAAACATGCATATTTTCTTATTGCTGAAATATTTAAGGGTTTTTCTTTTGGGTTGTAGGGCTGTGTAGGTGGCCAGAAGGAATTAGTTATCAGAATACTTCCCTGGGGGAAATCTAACTTAAGAAAAGAGATATGTGTGCTTATTCAAGTATACATCAGCAAGAATTCCCATCCACTTGTTTTCTTGTTCCTTTTCCAGAAGACAGGAATGAAAAGCAATGGAGAACGTCTGTGTTGTTGTGTTATCCACTACAGGATTTCACAGCTTAAGGCATGTTTCATGCAGCAATAAGGGACCGTTTGAAGAAACAAAAAAAAAACCATCTCTGCGTCGCTGCTTCTGTCTGAGTGCCCTCTCTGCCTTACTCTCACCTCAATCATCAACCATGCCACTCTGTCTCTCTGTTCACTGTGTATCTCTCCCTGAATCTGTCTTTGTTCCTTCAGTAGATTGCTGCTGTGCACCCAGAACAAGTAAAAAAGCCAGTCAGAGAGACAGACAGGGAAAGAGGAGGCACAGGCAGGTCTTAATGTTCTGGGGATGTTAATTAGCTCCATTGGATGTAAATCAAACTCGGCAGCATGGCATCTCTCTTCCCTGCTCCTCCCTTCGCACAAAGGTCATCCACTACTATGCCAACAGAGATCCTATCATAACTCGCAATGGACTGGACAGTAATTTAGTTAGGTGATCTGCAAAGAAATTGCGAGGGCATTCTGCTTGCTCTGCTGGGTAAGGTGCGTGCCACACAGCTGCACAGTCCTAGCTTTGGAAAAGATCTACGACCTTTGTCATCTACTTCTGCCTCTCCCTCTATCTGCCCTGTCTTTCCACACTCTTATCTGAAACAAGAATAATACCATGATCTTTTAGAGAAGAACAAGAGTGAAATGTCACTGAAATATTAAACACAGATATACTTTCATGTGCTAAAAGTTTTTTGCACAAGGTGTGATTTGTGCCATGTTGTGGAAGGGGAAGCCCCTTAGTCAGGTCTGATTTGAAATAACAAGCTGATGACAGAATACTTGCATGCAAATTCATTGTTAATCATCAATCGTATATCTTCTCAGTCCAAAACATATTTGTTGCTCATCACATCACATCACATCATCATCATAGTCTGCTAAATGTGATGTATTGGTTGACGTATGGAATTTAATATCCCATGTTTGTAATCTTTCAGCCCTACCACTATGGATTACTATTGGACTATACTGTGGCCATTATGTCTAGCATAATTGATCACTGCTAGATGTTTCCTAGTCACCAGTGACAACAGTCCAATGACTGTTATTGATTTATGCTTCTTTGTATTAAGGGTGTCCCGATCAAGTTTTCTTTTAGTTATTGTTGTTGTTCCATTGAGTATCTGCCTATACAGAGCTGAAATATTTGTATGACACATTGAAATAACAGCTGTATACTATTAACATGCATTATGTTTTTTTACAAGCCACTTCATCCACATACTGAAGCTCCTGGTTCAAAATTAATCAGCTTAAAATATTGAGGTGATATAAATCAATGAGTTTGACTCCTGATAATGATTTGAGGTAATCAGTTTGTGAGAAGACATATCACTCTGTCACAGCTTTTGACTACAAACTACAAAATGCCCAGTAACGGTCACATGAAGGTGGTACAGATTTGAACTCCTTCCCTCGCAAATGATCTTTAGCTGGCTACAGACATCGGTATGCACAGAGCACTTAAACCAGCAATGAAGCAACGGAAAAGTTTAATTTTGGTCTGTTACTAAATTTCTAAGGCCCGTTACTTTGTCAGTTTAAATGGTGTCAATGGCCGTCATCGGCAGCTAAAAAGGATAAGTTGCCACTTGAAGGTTTTGGGTTCTGTGCTTTCAGAGTCACTCACCAATGTGCCTATGCATATTTTACATACAAACACTCACTTGCACTTGCGCCTGAATGCTTAAAATTTAGAGTCCGGCTGTGGTAAAGAAGAACAGCACTGTAGCAGTAACTAAGCTGGACAAACTGTAGCAGAGTACAGCAAAGAAGGGATAAAATTTCACATGTACAGATTGCAGAAAAACACAGGTAAATTGGAATTCCAATGTTGTTCACTTCTAAATAAGCTAAATAGGTTGAAAACAGGCATTTACTTGGACTGCAGTGAGCTGGGGTGTGGTCCATACCAATGATCAGACCTTGTAAGGGGCACAGCTGTGCTAAAAATGAAAACAGTGAAAATATAAGCTGAGAGTGTGATAATGTTAATTAGTATGTAGATGCCGCCCTGATCACATTGAAGTTGCACTAATGATTGTTTGGGTTCATTTTCAGTTCTGTATAACCAATGGGACAGACTAATCTGGGACCTTAAACCTTCTGTTGTTCAGCATGAGGCTCCATGGGCTTGTACATTTTCCTGTTTCCCTCCAGGCATGCACTTATTACAATGGATCCAAAGATCTGCTAATGGATAGTGTGTGCTCTTTGTGTGTATGTACGTGTGGTTCAAAGGAGCTGCATGTGTGCGTGCATGCGCATACAGTTTGTGTGAGCATGAGTGGGATCGCAGGGCTTCAGGGTATCTCATTCCACTTTTATGTAACCTTATGGATACCCAACCCTAATAAGCCAAAACTCTTTTCTGTGCCCCGCTCCCTCTTTCTGTGCCTCCGTGCCTCACATAGAACAATACACAAGACAATGATGTCAGATGTACTTTTTTAGTTATGCCAAACGTTGGTAATTAAAAGTGCATCATCTGCATAAATAAATTATTCCATTTTTTAGACAGGGGGAAAATGAGTCCTCATTTGACTATTTTTATATTCTAGAGCTATGGATGCAAACTGAGAGATCACTTAGGTAATTCATACAATTGCAGTACACAGCGGAAAGATTCACAGTCTTTTGAGAAACAGTCAAATCACGCACTTCATACACAGTTTTGCCTGCATCATTACTCCTCTGACCACTGTGAACTGCACAAGCATTTTGATTTGAATTGACTTCTCTCAGGTCAGACAATTTAAAACCACAAGAGGTCCAGAGGATAACTCGTGAAAGGACACTGGAATATTGTTCCCCTCAGTCGCATGAAACATCTTCATATTTTTTCTATGTGACAGCTCTTTTTAGAGGCTTGTTTCACTTTCCGCTCAGCTGCTGTCTGACAGTTTCAGCTCCTTTTCTTGGTATCAAACCATTGCAGATCTTGTTGCACACAGAGATTCCATTCTTGTGTATGGTATGAAAAGAGCATTTTGTTTCACTCTAAATTTGGATGGGGAGGGGGAGAAAATAAAGTATGTTTATGTGCACCTAGAGAGTGGGCTTCTTAAGGATATGTCCTGGAATCAGATTAGGTGAGATGTCCACTTGTTTTGATGATACCTGTGTATTTATGTTGATACAGTAGATTTATTTGAGCCTGTATGTACATATAGGAATTCTGTTTTTTTTTGTTTGTGTCTGAATACACAGGCAGCAGTAACAGTGAGACTTGGTTGTACAACTAAACAAAATATCTGTGTTGCTGCTGTAACAGAAGGTACACTGAAGTTGTTTTCTTCTGCTGTCCATCACAGCTTATATGTAGGTGTGTTTTTAAACCTCACGTCCTAAGTTTTATCGCCTACAGTCATCCACCTTTTTATTTGTTTGGCCATAGCAACCGTTTATTTACAACAGTAGCAGAGAAAGGAACAGGGGGAACAAATATGCACGCTGCTTCACACACAGATGAGCTGTTGAGTCTGTTGTGTTAAAAGCCTAACTGTGACACCCATGTTGTAATACTGATGTGTCATAGACTTAATCACCATGACATAACAGACATTTGTTCAAATGAAAATCTTCAAGATTATAACTTTTATCTTATTTTTACATTTATTCACAGTTTTAATGCATTTAAAGTGGTGGTAGTACATGGTATGATGAAAGCTTTTACATTGGATTAGTTCTTGAATTTTTTCTGTGATGTTATATGCATGTTTTTTTTCTGTAAGGCTGCAGTAATACATAGTGTAATGGTGTAGGCTGGTACCTTTTCATCCCCTCTGAGGGAAGGGAGGGCGGGATGAGCCAAGGTCGAGCAGAGCGAAGCAGCACTCAGCCCAGGCTAGAGCAGCCACAGGCTATATTTACCTGCCAGCCTAGGATTACACTGCATCTGAGACCAGAGCTCCCCATCTATCTACACACCACTACTGTGTGCTAGCCGAGCACCTGCTCCGATACTGTATCTGATGTTGCCCCGGATCCCTACCTGCTCCAACAACACAGGAAAATTCAAGAATAGAATCGTGATGGCCGATATTTATCAGATCTCTCTGAGGGCTTATCTGGAACGACTGTGTCACGTATTTTGATCTGAAGATCAGAGTGATTTTTGATTAGTGTGCCTTGTCAGACACCTTTGATAGATATCAGGAAAGTCATTTTGCACCGTTAATGCAAAACTTTGCTGTCCATTGTGACTGTGTACCTGTAATTCGGGTTTATTTATTTCTTCACTTACTTAAAGAAAATGATATGCATATTATGATGTAAAAATGAATTAAGTGTAACTGTAATTGTATCTTCAAATGTAGAGATGAAGTAAAATAAGACAGAATAACAAGTCATTTAAATTAAAAATTAGTCCTAGTTGTACAGTATGTACAAAAATATATAAATATATTACAAAATCAGCCAATCTTACTTGTAAACCTAACAAAGATGAATTATATCAAGGTGTCTTCAAAAAGCAGCCCTCGTTCCTTTATGTTAGCGTTATGGTTAGTTTTTGAGTTTTTGCTTAAATATGATTTTTCTAAGTCAGTTTGAATTTTTGGATTAAAAGATAAAGCTCTCAAAAGAATTACAAATTTAGGTTGGTAGGTCTAGAGCTTTGTTGTCTGTTTAGGTTTTAAAATTATGCGACATGAGCTGTCACAATTTTAACTCAGACTGAAGGTCAGATATGAGGCTAAAATCCAAATCCAAATAGTCATTTACTTGCCACATTTGCAATATATCTGTACTCAGTTTTTGCAGTTCTAGCATTGTTTTGGAACCTTAGCAACAGTTGTGGGGTCAAAGAGCCACTGTAGTAATGGACCATTAGATCAGTCAGCTGTCGCTGACTTCCTCTCAGCTCATCTGCCAGCCTGTACCTGTTAATCAGAGCATCCATCACCATTGTTAGCAAGGCCAACCAGCGCAAAGACATGGCATGCAGAGGGAGGGGTAACAGCTGTAAATCTTTTTGGCAAAGTTTATTGTGACCCTGAGGTCAGTCAACAGGCGCTCTGAAGTGACTGATGTTGCCATGGTGATTACGCTGTGACACTGCATGTGGTGGGATGATGGAGGGATGGGGAGATGGACGACAGCACGCCTTGGTCAATGATGAGACATCCAACTTGCTGCACAGATTGCTGGCTAGACACAAAATGCCGGAGTGAAAAAAAATCTTTTTGCTTTAGCTACGCCCTCAGCCCGCTCTGCATGGTCCCAGATTTATATGGATGCTGAGTTTCATTTCAATGCACAGTGCCTCTGATGAGACTACATCAATAAGAAAACATGAGTCAGACAGAAATTGTATTCCAGATTTTTCTGAGATTTGATGTGTATCCCAAACAGCTCAGCCTTTCACATCAAAAGGGATGTCTAAAACATACAGCAGTTACAAAACGCATTTTAATTTTCATAATTGACCCACATGCAGCACATACCTAATGCTAGTGATGTAGTTGACTCATCGTGGGTCATTAGCAAAATCACTGTGTGAGGGCTGTTAATTCCTAAGAATCATTAGAGAAAGACTGAAAGTGATACAGACTGGCACGATGCCACACACACTGATATGCCCACAAAGAGCACACACACGCACACACACACTTAGGGCTGGAGATGGGCATTATGTAATGGAATTAGTACATTTCAAGGTCTGCACAGATCATGTGGCCTGCAGAAAACCACTAATGCACTGAAGCAGCCGCTCTCAGGACACCCTGACTCCATCACTTTCCTCTGCTGGCCTAAACACATTTTACTGTACGTGTGCTGGCTAATGGACACAATGAGTGATCAAAAATCAAAGATTTCATGTAGTGCTGGTGCTGTGAGATATTGCATGTTCATCCTGTTATTGACTGGGATTTATACTATATGTGTCACATCCTCCAAACTCACTTGAGATTGATTTTAGGCCCTGAACAAAGCTGTAATTGATAGATGTTAAGTCTAATAGTAAAATGTTGATAGACACACCCACACAATATGAAGCAGTGTAAAATTATTCCCATGCTATAAATGATATGTCTATGACAGTATGTCTGTCTTGCTTGTGAGTTAAGACTGCATCATAGAGGCATGTATTCAGTTCCCCTGAATGTTCTGTGGTATCTATGTATCTAAATCTGTGGTAATTATAGAGCTCAACTAAAAACAACTTTTTTAACTGATCAAGTCTCCAAATACAGCTTCTCAGATATGAATATTTTGGACTAAACAACTAATCGATTAATCAAGAACTGAATGTCTGACAGACTGAACGGTAAATAAAATCATCTTTAATTGCAGCCCTAATGAACGATTATTAATATATAATTGACTTACAGTATCACACTGTATCACAGTCTTAACTTCTAGCTGAGACTCTAAAACCACACTGTTTTTTGGGAGCTATATATTTGATTATTAGCCATTAGGGGATGGGGGGATGAGCAAAACGAGTCATGGTGATTGCTGCATATAACTATTAAAACCACTAAAATGTGACATCACCCGTGTAACAGTTAATATGACTTTTTTATTGAGAAGTGATGTATGGATGAAAAACAATTATTTCTTGATGCACTGGAAGTCAGTGTTCTTTGACAAGTAGTGTCACCTTTACTTCACCCATTTAGGCTTGAATGTTAGTGGTTTAATTGGTTGTGTGTGTGTGCGAGTGTGTGTGTGTGTGTGTGTGCGTGCGCGTGCGCGTGCGTGCGTGCGCTCATGTTCGTGCATATATGTGTGTATGATGAGAAAGGGTGTCATGTGTCACTGGGATTGCTGCCTGATGGCAGATGGAATGGCTCCTCTCTCTTCAGGCTCATCGCTCAATAAGTAATCTATGCAGGTGGACAGCACGCACACACACATATAGATCAGATCTCTTTAACCCAAAGTGACTGGGTTAAATAGGACTCCTTACTGTAAACAGTATTGGTTTTCAAGTTGTGAAACTACTGAAAAGGATGGAATTTAACATCAGCAGTTTCCAGACATCCCTGCCAAGACCAGCTGCCATTCATTCACTGATATCACTTCACACCGCCTGATCCGGGAGAGCCTGCATCAGCACTCACTGATGGCAGCTGGGCTGGGGACACGACAGCAAGGGGAGACAGCTACAGGCGAGCTCAAACTGAGTGTTTCTCCTCACTCGACTCCAAATCCTCGTCATCTGTCTGCTTCTTTTTGCCTCTCTTGCTGTAATTACATCTTCCCCTCCCAATGTGGGCAGGATCTCGTGTTTCTTGCTGTGAATTTGTCGTCATGGCCATGATACATATGTCGAAAAAAAGAAAAGAAAGCAATCAGCATTGCTGCATGTTTCCCTGCACTATCCTTCTCTGTTGTCTACTGTACAGAGGCATTGAGTTGGAAAATCCACACTGAACTTGTATAAATACTTCATTGCTAATTCAATTTTAAACTCTAGATGGAAGGAGGGAAAGCGAAGCAACTGTTTGTTCTTTCACCATGCCCTCAGCAGTTTTCGCCGTCAGCTATCTTTCTGTGTCTGTGCTTATCCCTGCTGTTCACAGTGTCTGTCTCTGCATCCTGCCATCTTTCTCTGTTTCTCTGTTTCCTTTTCTCCCCACATCTCTCTCTTTCTAGCTCTTTGCCTCTGCTCTTTATCCCGTCTCGTTTCCATGTGTTCTTCCCTCTTTTTTTGTTTTACCACACTGACTCATTTTGATTTGTAATGGCAGAAACAGAGAAGGGGCACAGTTATGTAATTCAGTGGAAAAGCTCATTGTCACAGTTTTGTTGACTTTATCAGATGTTTATGTGTTGATTAAATAATCACATCTCAAATGCCATGTGTTAAACCCTTCTCTGACTACACAGGTCACTGGAGGAAAATGATGGGAAAAACAATCAGCTTGCACGTTGACATCTCAATAGTCCAACCTTGCCTCCTTGAAATTACTTTTATATAATACAAATGTGAAACAGCAAATACTATACACTTTAAATGAACAAATTTAAATGAATAATTTTAGTTTTCTGTCATCAACTTAATGGGAAAATGTAACTGTCATGTTCATTTAGGAGTGGTGCACATTCAATGTTGATATTGAACCTTAATTGTTAATTAATTGTTAATCAACTAATTGAGAATATATCAAATTCTTTTTCTCTTACAATGCAGGCAATAGCCACTCTTAGCAACTAAAGCAAGATTTTGGTTATGGTTATGATTATGTATGGGGAATCACAGCTCTTGTTTTACTTCAGTTGATGAAGGTCAAGAGAAGTGGCTGAAAGCTCCAGATAATTTTCAGGAAGTGCATGCTATATGAACATTTTTTACCGGCTCTATAAATAAATACCTATGTCCAAACTTTGTAGTTCAGCAGTTACATAAGTTGAGTGCTGAACAAGATCCTTATGTAAAGACAGTCTGTAAACACTCTGCAGTCCTCCTCCCAAAACCTCGTCAAACGCCTGTGTGCCCAGGACTCAGAGACGATTAAAAGGCTTTCTCTCATGAATCCCCGACATGCTGCTGTCAGCCAAACTGACTCACTTTGCATGTCACCACCACTGCCTACGCAACCATCAGACACTGAAGTTGCCCGAGTAGTTCCCCCCCCCACATAAAGAAACACTATAAAATCAAAAGCCCAGAAATTAATTTAAATGTGTGTCTACAACTCATAGGAAAAGTCGAGAATTAATGTCACGCTTCATCAGGCGGTCAAGCAATATGCCACCCTTCAAAAGTTTAAAAATGTGTAAGTGGAAGTCTGAAATGTCGGGATTTATGTTCAAATATAGGCAGCATCAGAGCATAACCAGCCTCCATTTACCAGTGTGTGTGTGTGTGTGTGTGTGTGTGTGTGTGTGTGTGTGTGTGTGTGTGTGTGTGTGTGTGTGTGTGTGT